>CAWUFW010017672.1:0-252343 GCA_963921515.1 Calotriton arnoldi | reverse complement strand
GTTTTGACAGAGTGAAATCTGAGTCTAACTATAACATCCCTGTAACCTTTGTTTTTGGTAAATTTCTTTGGGTTTTTAAAAATTCCATTTCCTAACTATAACATCCCTGTAACCTTTGTTTTTTCAATGAATTTCTACTTTTCTAACCTTTTTCATCCGAACTATAACCTGTCACCTTTGAGAGTGACTGGGTGAGTGGCTGTGTAGGTCTGTGAATGCGTCTGTGAAGTGCCTGTGTGAGTGAGTATGTGAGTGTCTATGTGGGTCTGTGATTAGGTTTGTAAGTACCTGTGTGAGTGTGTGAGTGGGTGTGTGAGTGCCTGTGTGTGTCTATGAATAGGTGCCTGACTGGCTGCATGGGTCAGTGAGTGGGTGCCTGAGTGGCTTTATGGATGATTGAGTGGGTGTGTGAGTGGCTGTATGGGTCTGTGAATGGGTGTATGAGTGGCTGAATGGGTCTGTGAGTGCCTGTGTAGGTCTGTAAATGGGTCTGTCAGTGCCTGCATGCGTAAGTGGGCATGTGAGTGACTGTGTGGGTCTGTGAGTGCATTTGAGAGTTGTTGTGTGGCTCTGTGAATGGGTGTGAGAGTGTCTGTCTGGGTCTGTGAGTGGATGTGAGTGTCTGTGTGGGTCTGTGAGTGGGTGTTAGACTGCCTGTGTGGGTATGTGAGTCGCTGTGTGAGTGGCTATGTTGGTCAGTGAGTGGGTGAGTATAGATTGCCTATGTGGGTCTGTGAGTGGGCGTGTGAATGGCTGTGTAGATCTGTCAATAGGTGTGTGAGTACCTGAGTGGGTCTGTGAATGGGTGTTTGAGTGCCTGCATGGGTCTGTGAGTGGGTCTATGAGTGACAGCATTGGTCTGTGAGTGGGTGTGTGAGTGCCTGTGTGGGTATATGAGTGGGTCTGTGAGTACCTGCATGGGTCTGTGAGTGGGTCTGTGAGTGCTTGTGTGGGTATGTGAGTGCCTATGTGGGTATGTGAGTGGGACTGTGAGTGCCTGCATGGGTCTGTGAGAGGGCATGTGAGTGGCTTTGCAGATCTGTGAGTGGGTGGGTATAAGAATGTCTGTGTGGGTCCATGAGTAGATGTGGGAGTGACTGTGTGGGCATGTCAGTAGGTGTGTGAGTGCCTGAGTGGGTCTGTGAATGGGTGTTTGAAAGCCTGCATAGGTCTATGATTGTCTGCATGGGTTTGTGAGTGGGTGTGTGACTGCCTGAGTGGGACTCTGAGTGGGTGTGAAAGTGCCATCATGGAACTGTGAGTGGGTGTATAAGTGAATAGGTGGGTATGTGAGTGGGTCTGTGAGTACCTGTATGAGTCTGTGAGTGGGTGTGTCATTGCCTGTGTAGGTCTGTGAGGGGGTGTGTGAGTGCATATGTGGCTCTGTGAGTGGGCGTTAGGATGTGGCAAAAGGCCAGATTACAGTTCTGGCCTTGCACCAATACCTAAGGATTGTGCACTGCCTTTTCCCAGAAATGCCACCTTTGCGTACATTTAACGAGGGTCAGTGCAAAGGGTTGTTAGTGCTGGGTGATGGTCATGTTTTGGTGCAATATATCTTTTTAGCTTGAAAGCTGATTGTCCCAGCTCTTTGTGCCACATAAACACCAGTGCAAACCCATAGTAAATCTTGATCTAGTAGTTCAACATGAGGTGGTGGGGTAATACAATAAAATACAATAACACCGCTCAAGTCATTACACAATGGGGCCGATTCCGATCTCGGCCGGTAGGGCTCCGAATCGGATCCGGCATTACCGGATCCGATTCGGAGCCCTGTTTCCCGACCGAGTCGGACGTGCGTCCGGGCGAGCGAGTACGATGCGCAGCGGACGCGAAATCGCCGACCGACTGCGTTCGTGGGACCCAACCGCTCCGACCGACTCGCACGGACTCGACTCGCACCGCGCAATGGAGACGTTCCCGGCCGGGTAAGTGCGATGCGCGCTCGAGCAGTCCGACTGACTCGCGCCGTCCGGCTCGAACGAGCAGTCGGAGCCGTACTTTGGGGGTCCGTGTCAGACCCCCCTGTACGCCTAGCCGCGTGAGTCGCACACAGGGGGGACCCATGTTCGGTCGGACTGCTAGGGTCCGATTCAGTCGGAAATCTCTCCGGGTCCGGCTCGGTCGGAGAGATTTCCGGTCCGAATCGGAATCGGCCCCAGAGTGTCTTTAGCGCAATGCAAAAGCCCCAAGTGCTTATTAAAGTCTTTTTAATGTTATTACTTCTAGTAGGAATAGCAGACAGTTGCAACAGATCCAGGATTCCTCATTTTGTTTTCTCAAGACACTTCACAAAACATTGGTATATTCATTTCTCGCTCTCGATGTGGAGTTGCACTCTAAGACATTCACTTAAAAAGCAGCTCTTCAGACCAGTGGTCTTTCCCTCCATAAAGTCACCTCGAGCAGCCGGAGAGAGGAGGGGGTGGAAGCAGAGTTGTGCCATTTCTCACTTGCCGCCGTAGCTGAAGGGCCTGTCTCCCTCTCTGCGCTGAGCACCTAATGAGGATGCCTCTACCAGGGAGTGGCCACACTGCCGAGCTGGAGGGCACTGCGCTGTACCAGCAGCCCTGGGCATTTTCCTGTGAGAGCTTCACGGCCTCTTAGAGAGTGGGACAGTTAAGCTCCTGTCTGCCTGCGGGGGAACCAGCAGAGAGACTGAAATCAGCCCTGCCGTAGAGAGGTTGGGAGTGAGCCACATGATCTGAGAGGAAATTAACTGTTGAGTCTAAATCTCCATAGCTAAGGGTTCTGGAAGCCATGTGGAAGGAGGGGGTCTAGTCGCTCTTTGAGTGGTACTTATGTGCTGAGAGTCTAGGGGTGATAATTATTCAAACTCCCCAATAAAGGTGTGGAGGGGGCTGAGGACCAATTTGCTAAAAGCAGGGGGTGGTACAAACCTTAGCTGCACACACAGTAGAATAGGGGCCACATGGCCCCTCTCCCCAGGCCAATTTCAGTCCGGGGGTCCCCATCTCCTGGGGCCTGGCCATGTCACCTGGTTGCCCTTTGGCACCCAGTGTGCAGGATCAGAACTGTGGGGGGAGCCTCAAGGCCCCTGAGGTCCCAGCTGGCTCCTTGCCTTCTGCAGGAGCCAGCATTGCTGCTGCAGGGAGGGAGCTGCTGGAAAGACACATCCCTCCATGCAAGAGCAATTGTTTCATCTCTTTCCATGCACACATGTCTATGGGCAGGGAACGAGATGAAGCCTCTGCTTCCATCGGGTGGGAGGCCTTTCACAGCTCCCATCCCGCTGGAACCAGCGTGTTTGATTTTGCTTGGTGGGAGCTATCAAAGCTCCCTCTAAGCAAAAGCAAACAGCTAGGTCCTGGGGTGGGCACCCCGGGACATAGCAGGAGCTATGGGCAGCACGCCCCACTCCTCTGTTTGCACAGGCTTCCCTGAGGAAGTGGTGGTCCCCGGGGCCCAGAAAGGCCCGGGAGGGGGGCCGAATGCCCCCCTCATTCTTGAAAAAAAAGAAAGACCTAGGGAGCTGGTGGTCTCAGGTGTGTGGGGGGATCCGCACGGCCCCTCCGCTTCATTTTTAAGCTAGTCCCGAGGAAGTGGTGGTCCCCGGAGCTTCCCCATATGAAATTTAATTTATAGCCCCGGGGATGAGGTGGTCATCAAGGCATGGGGGTCAGTGTGCCCTTGCTCAGTATTAAAATTAACCCGGAGAGGTGGTGGTTCCTAAGGCATTTTTAAGCCCTTTGAGGGGTGACCCGTGCACCCCCTCCATTTTTTTACTAAACCATGCATGCTCCTAAGACCTGGCTCACCTGGGGGCTACAATTAAAACAAGTGTGTGTGCCCAAGCTTGTTTTTTTAATTCATGGCGCTAAACGCGAATATGTCACGAGAATTGGCATGAGTTAAAAAAAAGTGCTTTCATGCCATTGCGGGGTCCCAGGAGGCCCCTAAGACCAAGGCTTTGGTGTCAGAGTATTCCTACACTGCCCCCCTTTTCTCATTTTCTGTTTTTTTGTGGGACTCTGCTTCAACAAGACTTGGTTGAAGTTTTGACAGTCAATCAGAGCTCTGATTTTCCCTGCACGAGCTCGTCATTATTTGCAAATTAGCCATAATCGCAGAAATCCTAATTTGAATTTCCTTATATGTCTCAACAACTACTAAATGGATTTACATAAAATAACTGAAAGCGTGATCTGTGAACCAAAATCTACCTTTCTGACAAATTTGGTGTAATTTCGTGAAGCGGTTAATCTGGGAAACACACTTTTTTACCCCCTATTTCTCGGCCCCCACTTGACGCATCACCCCAAAACTATGTATGCATAACACGATTTAACAGGGTAAGTTTTTTAGAACATTTCGTGATAATTCGTCAAATGTTGCCAAAGATGTAGGCAATTCAAAAAATGCTTTTCCTATTGAGACATGGTCCTACTGCCTACTGGCAACTGCCAGTAGTATATATAAATATATGAAACAGAGGAACAGGACTAAGCAATTTTGGGTGCACGTATAGCGCAGCGCTCTTGTGCATAAACAGCCATCTGGATCAGATTCTGATGGGAGAGAGACAGTATCTCTTTGTGAGTCTCCGTACATGTAGTAAAGTAGAGAGTAATAGGCCACTTGGCACCAGAATCTGTTAGAGAGTATATGCTGTAGAGGACTACATAGGGAAATAGTATTTTCTGACCAGCACAGCAGTTTAGAATTGGGACTTTCCCATGGAGACAAGTAATATACTGTCACTACAGTCACTATGACGAATACAGAACTGGCGATATTAGAAGAAATTTTCTGTATGTACTATAGTCTAGCCTTCTTTACCTAAGTTATATTAGCTATTTTGTATTTACGAGACAAGCACAATAGATGTGTACACAAGTGGAAAATATTGTTCAACTTTTGGCGCATTACTGAATATACATGCAATGTACACCCTTATTATGATTTAACCCCTTCCATGCTCACGACGGCCGGGAGCTGTTGTGCGCAACGGTGCTCGTGTGCGCACGACGGCTCCCGGCCGTCATGGCACATGGCCCGGAAATCCCTCTGGCGCAGGCACCAGAGGGATTTCTATTTCTCCCTGTAGCCTCGGGAGCTGGGGAAGAGCTTCCCCAGCTCCCGAGGCCCCCTTTCAGTGAAATGACGATCAGCGCACACGTCGCGCTGACGTCATTTCACTGAAATCGAAGCTGAAATGAGCCTTTAGGCTCATTTCAGTTTCACTTCTACGTGCTAAGGGGGCTATCTCAACCCCTGAGCACGTAGGAAAGATGGGAGGGGTATCATTGGAAAGGGGAGAATCTCCCTTTCCAATGGTACTCCTCCCAGTGGATCCTCGCTTGGGGATCGCCCAGGAGGGCGATCCCCAAGCAGGGATCCACCCACTAGACACCAGGGAGGGGGGAGCGGCCCTTGGGCAAGGGCCTTCGCTCCCCCATAAAAAAATTGGCACAATTCAGTCTTTCTGCCCCCCCTTGGGGGCAGATGGGGGCAGCAGCCCCCAATCTGCCCCCCTGGGGGGGCAGAAAGCACACTAAACGCCAGGGATTTTGTTTTTGCGCATTTATTTTTAGGGTGGGGGCTGCCCAAAACGGGCACGCCAATTCTCCCACCCCCGCCACCATTACAGCCTTTCTTCCCCCCTGGGGGCAGTAGCTCCCAATCTGCCCCGGAGGCAGTAAGCCCACCTGACGCCAGGATTTTTCGTTGCCATATATAATTAGGGTGGGGGCTGCCCAAAACGGGCACGCCAATTCTCCCACCCCCGCCACCATTACAGCCTTTCTTCCCCCCCTGGGGGCAGTAGCCCCCAATCTGCCCCCCCGGGGGGTCAGAAAGCCCACTTGACGCCAGGGATTTTTTGTTCCCATATGTAATTAGGGTGGGGGCTGCCCAAAACGGGCATGCCAATGCCCCCACCCTCCCCAAAAATGACAGTCTTTCTGCCCCCCCGGGAGGCAGATGGGAGCTGTAGCCCCCAATCTGCCCCCCGGGGGGGCAGAAAGCCCACTAGAAACATGGGATTTTTTGTTTTTATTCATGTAGGGGTAGGGGCTGCCCAAAATGGTCATTCCAATGCCCCCACCCCCACAAAAAATAGCCACAGTCTTTCTGCCCCCCTTGGGGGCATATCGGGGTGAACCCCCCTCCCCCGATTCCCCCTCAGGGCGGCAGAAAGCCCACTAGGCTCCGACTTTTTTAGCAATGTGCCTACCTGTGGATATTGGGCCCTAGCGCAGCTGGCACGTAGGGAAACCTAGCAAACCTGTACACTTTTTAAAACTAGACACCAAGGGGAATCCAGGATGGGGTGACTTGTCTGGCTCTCACCAGGTTCTGTTACCCAGAATCCATTGCAAACCTCAAACTTTGTAAAAAAAAAAACAAATTTTCCTCACAATTCTGTTGTGGGAAAGTTCTGGAATCTGCGTGGATCCACAAATTTCATTCTACACAGCATTCCCCCAGGTCTCCCGATAAAAATGGTACCTCACTCGCGTGGGTGGGTCAAGTAACCGCGACAGGCAAGGGCCCAAAACCTAGTGAGGCGACATCAAAATTACCTATCACAAACCAACCTGGTTTTCAAGGGAGGTCCCATGAGTTTTTGGCCCCGGGCTTGGCGGCCATCTAGAGAAACCTACCAAACCCACACTTTTCTTAAAACTAGACACCCGGGGGATTCCAGGGAGGTATGGCTTGCGTGGATCCCCCAACGTTTTCTTACCCAGAATCCCCTGCAAACCTCAAATTTAGCTAAAAAAAATTACTTTTTCCACACATTTTTGTGTGGGAAAGTTGTGGCATCACCGGGCTGACACAAATTTCCTACCACCCAGCGTTTCCCCAGGTCTCCCGATAAAAATGGTGCCTCACTCGTATGGGAAGCCCAAGTAACCTCGACAGGCAAGGGCCCAAAACGTATTGAGGCGACACCAAAATTGCCTATCACATGACCTGGTTTTGCAAGGGGGGTCACCTGGGTTTTTGGACCCGTGCTCGGCGGCCACCTAGGAAACCTACCAAACCCACACATTTCTGAAAACTAGACACCCGGGTATTCCAGGGAGGTATGGCTTGCGTGGATCCCCAACGTTTTCTTACCCAGAATCTCCTGCAAACCTCAAATTTAGCTGAAAAATCACTTTTCCACACACTTTTGTGTGGGAAAGTTGTGGCATCACTGGGCTGACACAAATTTCCTACCACCCACCGTTCCCCCAGGTCTCCTGATAAAAATGGTGCCTAACTCGTGTGGGAGGTCCAAATACCCGCGACAGGCAAGGGCCCAAAACATATTGAGGCGACATCAAAATTACCCATCACAAAAGCGACCTGGTTTTGCAAGGAGTCACCTGGGTTTGGCCCCGTGCTCGGCGGCCAGCTAGGAAACCTACCGAACCCACACATTTCTGAAAGCTAGACACCCGGGGATTCCAGGGAGGTATGGCTTGCGTGGATCCCCTATGTTTTCTTACCCAGAATCCCCTGCACACCTCAAATTTAGCTGAAAAAATCACTTTTCCACACATTTTGTGTGGGAAAGTTGTGGCATGACCGGGATGACACAAATTTCCAACCACCCAGCGCTCCCCAGGACTCCCGATAAAAATGGTGCCTCACTCGTGTGGGAGGCCCAAGTACCCGTGACAGACAAGGGCCCAAAACGTATTGAGGCGACATCAAAATTGCCCATCACAAAATGTTTTGGGCCCTTGCCTGTCGCGGGTACTTGGGCCTCCCACACGAGTGAGGCACCATTTCTATCGGGAGACCTGGGAACGCTGTGGTAGGAAATTTGTGTCAACCTGGTGATGCCACAACTTTCCCACACAAAATGTGTGAAAAAGTACTTTTCAGCTAAATTTGAGGTTTGCAGAGGATTCTGGGTAAGAAGACGTTGGAGATCCACGCAAGCCATACCTCCCTGGAATCCCAGGTGTCTAGTTTTCAGACATGTGTGGGGTTGGTAGGTTTCCCTAGGTGGCCGCCGTGCACGGGCCAAACCCAGGTGACCTTGCAAAACCAGGTCGTTTGTGATAGGCATTTTGATGTCGCCTCAATAAGTTTTGGGCCCTTGCCTGTCGCGAGTACTTGGGCCTCCCACATGAGTGAGGCACCATTTTTATCGGGAGACTTGAGGGAACGCTGGGTGGTAGGAGATTTGTGTCAGCCCGATGATGCCACAACTTTCCCACACAACAATGTGTGGAAAAAGTGATTTTTTCAGCAAAATTTGAGGTTTGCAGGGGATTCTGGGTAGGAAAACGTTGGGGGATCCATGCAAGCCATACCTCACTAGCATCCCCCGGGTGTTTAGTTTTAAAAAATGTATAGGTTTGCTAGGTTTCCTTAGATGCCGGCAGAGCTAGGGTTAAAAAACTACAGCTAGGCACTTTGCAAAAAAAGGGTCATTATTCACTCTGAAAATGTGGTGTGTCCACCTTGCGTTTTGGGCCGTTGCCTGTCGCGGGCACTAGGCCTACCCACACAAGTGAGGTACCATTTTTCTCAAAAGACTTTGGGGAACGCGGGGTGGGTGGAATTTTGTGGATCCACGCAGATTCCAGAACTTTCCACCACAGAAATGTGAGGAAAATGTGGTTTTTTTGACAATTTGTTAGGTTTTCAAGGTATTCTGGGTAACAGAACCTGGTGAGAGCCAGTCAAGTCACCCCATCCTGGATTCCCCTGGGTGTCTAGTTTTCAAAAATGTATAGGTTTGCTAGGTTTCCCTAGGTTCTGGCAGAGCTAGGGTTCAAAAACTACAGCTCGGCACTTTGCAAAAAAAGGGTCATTTTTCACTCTGAAAATGTGGTGTGGCCACCTTGCGTTTTGGGCCATTTCCTGTCGCGGGCACTAGGCCTACCCACACAAGTGAGGTACCATTTTTCTCAGAAGACTTTGGGAAAGGCGAAGTGGGTGGAATTTTGCGGATCCACACAGATTCCAGAACTTTCCACCACAGAAATATGAGGAAAGTGTGGTTTTTTTGACAATTGTTTAGGTTTGCAAGGGATTCTGGGTAACAGAACCTGGTGAGAGCCAGTCAAGTCACCCCTTCATGGATTTCCCTGGGTGTCTAGTTTTAAAAAATATATAGGTTTGCTAGGTTTCCCTAGGTGCCGGCAGAGCTAGGGTTCAAAAACTACAGCTAGGCACTTTGCAAAAAAAAGGTAATTTTTCACTCTGAAAATGTGGTGTGTCCACCTTGCGTTTTGGGCCGTTTCATGGCCCGGGCACTAAGCCTACCCACACAAGTGAGGTACCATTTTTCTCGGGAGACTTAGGGTAACACAGGATTGTAGAGCAACTGTTATTAACTATTGACTTTCGATGCATTTCTGCCTTCCAAATGAAAGACAATGTGTGAAAAAGAAGTCATTTTGAAAAATGACCTATAAGTCTCATGCTAGTATGGGTACTCCCAATTTCGGAAATGTGCAAATATCTACTGTTTCTAAACTCTATATTTTGTTCCCATTTCAGAAATACATAGGTGTCTTTCATACCAATTTTTCCATGTATACATTTTCCCAAAATAATTGCTATATACCCGGTAGATAATAAAAAACCATTGCAAGACGCTGCTCAGTTATTGGCTCTAGGTTCGTCGGGTTCTTGGTGAACCTACAAGTCCTATATATCCCCACAACCATAAAGGTCCAGCAAATGTAATGGTATATTGCTTTCATACAGTTGTCATAATTAGAAGAAGTTACAGGTGAAAACGTTGACACAAATGGCTGTTTTCTTCAACTAATTTTCAATTTTTCCTATATTTAACTGTTAGTTTCTATGAAGAAACCTTGAAGGATCTACACAAATGACCCCTTGCTGAATTCAGAATGTTGTCTAATTTTTTTAAATGTATAGCTCTCCAGGATCCATTATTGCTTTCATACCCATTTCTACCATTAACTGGAAGGAGGTTGAAAGCACAAAAAATAGCAAAAATAGGCTATGTCCCAGAAAAATGCCAAAACTGTGTAAAACATTTTGGTTTTCTGACAAAAGTCTGCTTGTCCCTGAAAGCTCAGAAGATGGTGAATTCAGCACCACAACCCCTTTTTTGATACCATTTTCAGGGAAAAAACCAGATGCTTTCATCTGGAGCCCTTTTTTCCCATTTCTCCCAAAAAAAACAAAAATTAGCTGTATTTTGGCTAATTTCTGGGTCCCCTCCAGGGGAATCCACAAACCCTGGGTACCTTTGGAATCCCCATGATGTTGTAAAAAAAGGACGCAAATTTGGCGTGGATACCTTATATGGTCAAAAAGTTACAGGGGCCTAAGCGCAAACTACCCCAAATAGCGAAAAAAAAGGCTTAGCACAGGGGGGAAAAGGCCTAGCAGCGAAGGGGTTAATCTTGTTCTAAATACATGTTATCAGGATGTTAAATGCATACGGTGGATACTCAAGGCACTAAGCACTAGCATTTATGTATAAAGCTACATTTCAAAATGGATGCCGCAGTAACTGTGTTTACAAGTAGATGTGGCAAAAATGCTTGTCCTTTGTTTATGTTGCTAGTGACGTTAAGAGAAGTGGTTTTGCAAACTACCCAGTGTGTGAACAAGGGAACTGTGTTCTCCGAAACGTGTAACTGGATTAAATCTGAGTTCTAACTGATCCCCTGAGAGAGCGTCTTACTTCGTTTTGTTGTGCGCAACCTATGACCGGTGGACTTCGCCGGCGCACGCTCCAACTACCACGGGCTGAGTGGGGCAGAAGAAGCACCGCGGTTTTTGAAATATATGTTTATACATATATATATATATATATATATTTATATATTCACTGAAAAAACCACAGGTTTCAGGGACGTTATAGTTTGTTGGACATTTCACTTGTACAAAACAAGAGAAATTCTGCCGTTATAGTTAGTTGAGCTAAGTATAACTCGCGCCCCCACAATGCACTGCTGATGACATCACATATTACATCACTCATGACATGGTTAGTGATGTCACTGATGACATCACTGATGACATCTCAAATGACATCACTGATGACATCACTGATGACATCATCCAGTGACTATGTGTTTCTGTAAAGTTTAAATATGTTTTATATATATATATAGGCCAAGGTGTTTAGAAGAATGAGGGGTGTATGACTATCTGAATGGATGATTTAGTAGGTGCGTGACTGACTGTATAAGTGAGTGATTAAATGTGCCTTACTGAATGCATGGGTTAGTGACAAAACTGTGTGAATGTCTGTATCAGTCTTTCTGTTGGTGTGTAAGCGGCTGCATGGGTTGGTGAGTAGTTACATGAGTGTTTATATGGGTTATTGATTAGTTGTCTGAGTATCTGTATGGGTGCATGAGTGTCTGTGTGGGTGGGAGGGGCGTGTGTGACTCCCTGCATGGATGTGTGAGTGGGTGATTCACTGGGTGTATGAGTTCAAGAGTGCGTCTGTGAGGGGCTATATGGGTGGGTGAGTGTGTGTATGGCTGTGTTGGTGAGTGAATGGATGTCTCAGTGGTACATGTGTGAGTAACTACATATGTGAAAGGCAGTATATATGAGTGTTGGCGTATATAAATGACTATATGTGAGAGTGAGTGATTGTGAGAGAGGCTGTGTGAATGAGTGTGTGCTTGTGTCAGTGATTGTATAAGAGAGTAAGTATGTGTTAGTATCTGTATGAATAAGTGAGGTGGCGTGTGTATAACTGCATAAGTGAGCAAATGGGAGTGGGATTGATTCTTTGCATGACTGACTAGCTGTGTGAGTAACTCTATGGGTGAGTGACGGTGTGTGAGTGTCAGTATGGGTGTGTGAGTACATATGATAGTGGCTGTATTGATGAGTGACTGCATGTATGAGTGACTGTATGGGTGAGTGAGTGGATGTGTGTGAAGACCTAGGAATCAGTGAGTGGGTATGTAGTAATTGGTATTGGTGATTCTATGGTTTCGTGAATGGCAGTCTGAATTTTAGAGTGGGTGTATCAAAGGTTATATAAGGGTGTGAGGAGGTGCATCAGATTATCATTTGGATGATGTCATCAGTGATGTCATTTGAGATGTCATGAGTGATGTCATCAGTGATGTCACTGACCATGTCATGAGTGATAAAATATGTGATGTCATCAGCAGTGCATTGTAGGGGCGCAAGTTATACTTAGCTCAACTAACTATAACAGCCTAATTTCTCTGGTTTTGTACGAGTGAAATGTCCAACTAACTATAACACCCCTGAAACCTATGTTTTTTTTTGTGAATTTCAAAGGTATTTTAAATGCTAACTTCTAACTATACGACCCTGAAACCTATGGTTTTTTCAGTGAATTTCAAAGGTTTTTTTTAATGCAAATTTCTAACTATAACGTCCCTGAAACCTATGTTTTTTTCACAGAATTTCAAAGTTTTTTTAAATGCTAATTTCTAACTATAACGTCCCTGAAACCTATGGTTTTTTCAGTGAATTTCAAAGGTTTTTTTAAATCCTAATTTCTAATTATAATGTCCAAAAAATGCTTTTTCTAAATGTTTTAACTTTTATAAAAATACATTTTTATTTTTTTCTAAAAAGTAGATTCGCGTACTGGTTGTATACTGGTCACGGCGGGTGTGCAAAACCAAAAAATGTTGCCGCCATATTGGTTAAGTCATGTACGATATGCGTACGGTATGCGAAGGGTGCGCGGTTTTCATTTTTCTTTTTTTAACAATTTTAAATATATGATATAAACTATAAATTTATTAAATCAGTAATATATGGTTTATTTTATGAGTTTCTAAAAGTAATGTTTACTTTAATAATATCGATGTTTAATGTCTTATAATAAAGTTACGGGAGTCGTGACGGTCCCGCGCAATGTCACTTACGTATTTCCGGGGGTCGCACCAGATGCGCGATTCCTCCGTAAATCATTTTGATTTAAAAGTATATGTATATAACTTTATTATATATATTATGCCAAGAGATTAATATACGCAATTGTAAATATCATATATTTGTAAGTCGAATAAAGATATATTATTGTTAAATATATTTTTCGGGAATTGTGTCGGGTGCGCGCCGGTTGCGCATCGGGTGCGCGCCGCTTGCGCGTCAGGTGCGTGCCGCTTGCGCGCCCGGTGGGCGAATCCCATGTGACTTCAAAAGAAAGCATTTCATTGGTTAAGACGCTTTTGATTCTAGAACTTGCAGGACCCCACCATAATTTTTCATTCTTTCAACAACATCTAAGACACAGCTCTTGTGTTTTCTCTCTTCTTTTCTGTATTTTTTTGGTGTTTTTTTGACATCAAGAGAAAATGGCTTCTTCTAATCCTGCACAACAGCTTCCTCCAGAAGAACCTGTAAGAGTTGGAAGAACCTGTAAAACAAAGGTATGAGAGTATTGTATGGGCCTTTTTCTCAATTCCTGCTGGGGTGAAGAAAGTGAACGCATGTAAGGTGACGTGCACAATCTGCGACAAGGTATTCTATCACATGGATCGGACAAGAAATATTTGTGTGGGACCTCTTCGATGCTCAAACACCTCCAAACGATGCATCCATGGCGTCTTGCGAGAGAACAACAGCGTTGAGATCTACAAAGACAGGCAACTCAATTCGACCAAGTTACAGGGCCAAGCACGTCATCAGGTTTTTCCACGACTGCCAGACCCCATATTATACCTGAATTTGCTGGAGTGGAGCAGCGTTGTATAAAGTGTAAAAAAGTTCTATGCTATGGAGAGCAATCGGTGGATGCTATCATGGTTGCTGTTAAAAACCACCATTGTTAATTTTTTTATTTTTTTATTTTTGCAATGACTTCCTAATTGCATAATGTTTCCAAAGTTTTCTCCGTTCATTCTGTTAATTTTTTCATTTAAAAAAAAAAAACACCAACAAAATACAAAAAGAGTTGAAAAAATACAAAAAAATTATAAAAGAAAAAAAGAAGAAAAAAATGGCTCTTATTAGAATTGCCTATTTGGTTAAAAATAGACACATTTGTATGTGTTGTATGAATTGTGGTAAGTGTAATATATGGACAAGTGCATGGGTAGTGCATGTGTGATTGCATGAGTGCATGTGTAGTGCCTGGGTGATTGGAAGAGTGCATGGGTACTGGCTGGCTGATTGCATGAGTGCTGGGGTAGTGCCTGTGTGATTAGAGAAGTGCATAGATAGTGCATGAGTGATTAAAGGAGTGCATGGATAATGCCTGGGTGATTGCATGAGTGCGTGGGTAGTGCCTGAGTGATTAGAGGAGTGTATGGGTAGTGGCTGGGTGATTTTATAAGTGCATGGGTACTGCCTGAGTGATTGGAGGACTGCATGGATACTGCCTGGGTGATTGGAGAAGTGCAAGGATAGTGTCTGGGTGATTGGAGGAGTGCTTAGCTAATGCATAGGTGATTGCATTAGTGCAGGGGTAATGTCTGGGTGATTGGAGGAGTGCATAGCGAATGCATGGGTGATTGCATGAGTGCAAGGGTAAAGTCTGCGGTTATTGGAGGAGTGCATGGATAGTGCTTGGGTGATTGGAGGAGTGCAAGGGTAGTGCTTGGGTTATTACATGAGTACATAGGTAGTGCCTGGGTGATTGCATGAGTGCAGGGTACTGCCTGGGTGATTGCAGGAGTGCATAGGCAGTGCCTGGATGATTTTAGAAGAGTATGGGTACTGGCTGGGTGATTGGAGGAGTACAGGGGTAGTGCCTGGGTGATTGGAAGAGTGCAAGGGTAGTGCTTGGGTGATTTTATAAGTGCATGGGTACTGGCTGGGTGATTGCATGAGTACAGGGGCAGTGACCGGGTGATAGGAATAGTGCATAGGTAGTGTCTGAGTGATTGAAGGAGTGCATGGGTAATGCCTGGGTGATTGCATGAGTGCAGGGGTAATGTCTGGGTGATTGGGGAGTGCATGGGTACTGCCTGAGTGATTGAAGGAGTACATGGGTAATGCCTAGGTGATTGCATGAGTGTAGAGGTAATGTCTGGGTGATTGGATGAGTGCATGGGTAATGCCTGGGTGATTGCATGAGTGCAGGGGTAATGTCTGGGTGGTTGCATGAGTGCAGGGATAATGCCAGGGTGATGGGAGGAGTGCATAGGTAGTGCCTGGAAGGTTGCATGAGTGCAGGGGTAGTGCCTGGGTGATTGCTTAAGTGCATTAGTAGTGCCTGGGTGATTTTATAAGTGCATGGGTACTGGCTGAGTGATTAGAGGAGTGCATAGATACTGCCTGGGTGATTGGAGGAGTGCAAAGGTAGTGCCTGGGTGATCGTAGGAGTGCTTAGCTAATGCATGGGTGATTGCATGAGTGCAGGGGTAATGTCTGAGAGATTGGAGAAGTGCATAGGTAATCCCTGGGTGATTGTATGAGTGTAGGGGGAATGTCTAGCTGTACTTCTCTTGCCTCTTTCTGCAGCTCTGTTGCTTCTTTTTGCACTTCTCTTGACGCTTTCTGCACCCCTCTTGTCTGTTTCTGCACCTCTGTTGGTTCTTTCTTTCTGCACTTGCTTCTTTTTGCACCTCTCTTGCAAATTTTGGCACTCCTCTTGCTTCTTTCAGCATACATCTTTCTTCCTTCTGCACCTCTGTTGGTTCTTTCTGCACTACTCTTGCTTCTTTATATACCCCTCTCGCCTCTTTCTGCACCCCTCTTCCCTATTTCTGTACCTCTCTTGCCTCTTTCTGCACCGCTGTTGCTTCTTTTGGCACTTCTCTTGCCTCTTTCTGTACCCCACTTGCCTCTTTCTGCACCTCTGTTGCTTCTTTCTGCACTTCTCTTGCTTCTTTCTGTATTTATGTTACTCCTTCTGCACCCCTCTTGCCTCTTTCTACATCCTTCTTCCCTCTTTCTGCACTTCTCTTGCCTCTTTCTGCACACCTGTTCCCTTTTTCAGCACCTCTCTTGCCTGTTTCTGCACTTTACATTTGAAAGAGATACCTACATTTCTGCGGTGTATTTCAAGTGTACCTTTCCCCAGACTCATAGAAAGTAGCCTAATCACTAATCCCTCTGCCAACATGTCTTAACCCCTTCCACGCGGGGCTAATTCCCCCGCGGTGCGGGGGGGAGGGGCCGCTCACGGCGCCGCGATGCTCGTGACGAGCCCAGCTCGTCATGCTGCACAGTGGAGCTGTGCTCATGACGAGCTGGGCTCGTCACAGCTCCGCCCACTCAGTAGAACGCCCAGCACAGCAGGGGAATTAGTCCTGCGTGGGCGTTCCACGGCAGTTATGACGAGCTCAGCTCGTCATGAGCACAGCTCCACTGTGCCTCATGACGAGCTGAGCTCATCATAAGCGTCGAAGAGGTTAAAACTCACTTTTGTGCTGCAGCTTCACAATTCTACGAATATTGGGCCTAGCCAAATATAAAGCAGCAGCCTATCACATGTCTCTACCATAACTCTAACCATATTCCTAAAAGCATGCATGCTTGTATCTGTACCTATTGCCAAAAGCATAACACATATCAGAATACATGTGCAAGTAGAAACATAACCACACTCACAAGACCATAAAGGCCTTAAAACTTGACAGACTACCGGTAACATTTCAAACACACACCTAGATTTATGCGGCATAGTTCAAGTGAAGTTTTACACAGACATTTATAAAGTACCATAATCACTAATTCCTCTCCCAACATATCTTAAACATCCCTTTTCTACTACTGCTGCTTCACTATCCTACTACAAATCAGGTATTGAGGACAGCTAACAGCAAAACAACCCTTCACCTATCTTTGTTGAAAGCCTCCCCATATTTCTAAAAGCATGTATGCATATATCTGTACCTTTTCCTAGTATCATCATATATAAAAGAAACATACAAATAGATCTATACCTGTATTTTATAAATATAGCATCTTCAGATGCATAACACATATGAAAATACATATGCAAGTACAGACATACCTCAGTCACAAAACCATGCAGATCTTAAAACTTAAGAAGCTGCACTTCTCATTTCAAATAGACACCTAAAATCATGTGATATATTTCAACCATACCTTTCAACAGATTCATGCAAAATAGCCTAATCACTAATTCCTCTGCCAACATGTTTTAAACCACAGTTTTGAGCTGCAACTTCACCATTCGGCAACTAATTATGGTATTGTTCCTAGACAAATATAAACTAGCAACCCTTTACATGTCTCTGCTGTAAGTGTCACCATATTCCTAAAAGCATGCATGCATATGTCTGTACCTTTTGCTAGCAGCATCATATATAAAAGAATTATACAGATAGATGTATACCTGTGTTTTATACGTCTATCATCTTACGAAGCATAACATGTACCATAATACATGTGCAAGTAGAGACATACCTCAGTCACAACACCATCCACAGCTTAAAACTTCACAGGCTACACTTCAAATTTCAAACAGACACTGAAAATTATGCCATATATTTGAAGTGTACTTTTCCACATACCCATACAAATTACTCTAATAACTAATCTCTCTTCAAACATGTCTCTAACCTCACTTTTGTGCTGCAGCTTTACCATTCTACAACTACTTAGAATGTTGCACCTAGCCAAATACAAAGCAGGAACCCTTCACATGTCTCTGCTATAAGTCTCACCATATTCCTGAAAGCATGCATGCATATGTCTCTACCTTTTTCTAGGAGCATCATATATAAAAGAAATATACAAATAGATGGATACATGTGTTTTATACATCTAGCATCTTCATATACATAACTCATATCAGAATATATCTCCTAGTAGAGACTTTCTTCAATCACAACACTATGCACACCTGAAAACTTCACAGAACAAACTTCCAATTTCAAGCAAACACCAAAACTTATGTGGCATATTTCAACTGTACCTCTCTAGAGACTTATAAAAAGTAGCCTAATCACTAATACCTTATGTCCACCTATTTTAAACCACACTTTTGTGCTGCATCTTTACCATTCTACTACTACTCACAGTCTTGAGCCTACCACATACACAGCAACAACACCTCTTTGCTATACTTCATGCACCTTCAAATGTATAAGACATATGAAAATACATATACAAGTAGAGACATACTTCAGTCACAAGTCCATGCACACCTTAAAACTTGACAGACTGCACTTCCAATTTGAAAACGACACCTAAAATTATGCAGTGTACTTCAATTGTACATTTCCACACACTAAAACAAACTTCCATAATCACTAATCCATCTTCCAATATACACATATTACAATACAGAATCTATTTCAAACAACATTTAAGTACAATAAAACAAACTACAATACACATCTCTACATTTAATAACATATTTCAAACATCACAGTTCTTGAATAATTTATAAAGTTTAAAAATAAAGCTAACACATAATACACCTCACAAATTTATAACTCACCTTCCAAATAGATTTGTAGAGTATGAAATATCAGAAACTCATAAAAGATTTTCTTATGCACACAATCAATGTAATGCACCACTCTTAACAAGATAAAACCAGTAATGGCAAACTTTCCCTCTCTTTCTCCACACAAATAAATGTAAGTAACAAATCACATTACTTCCTACATAATTTCAAATTGTAAAATACATTTCTATTGGTGAGACATATTAACCCTTACCAACTGACTTCTAAAAGTGCCCAAACTGGTTCTGCAATTTTCTAGAGTCACGACTCCACCGTGCACCATTGCGATGGAACCGCGAATCCATACGGAAGTTCAAAAATATATTACTAATAATAATAGCACTATTTTTTAAGAACACACCACTTCTAAACATAGTACTGACTTGGGAAATCTTACTTTAATAACACATCACTTATATATAAATTACAATTCCATATTTTAAAACCACAGATAAGATTCAACCCTCCCCCCATTCTGCTCAATCCCAGTTTCCATAGTAACAGTTTCTGCAACATTCAACTGAAGAAGCAGGTCACAAGTTCACCATATTTTCAAGTTCAGCACACAAGGTTACAAATTCAAACTGCAGTTGTGGTTGACTTTTGCAAAATATTACCTTATCCTATCTACTGTACCTTTCAAACATTTTTTAAAAACCAATAAGAAACATGCCTTTTAAAGAAAGTAACATGCACCCTATTTTTGAGTGTACAATGTTCATAAACAGCCAATCAATTCTCTACTTTTTGAAGAACAGCATCTTGTCCACCATTTTAGATATCTCTCATTCTACAACTGACTACCTCAACTGCAGACATCTTTTCATTGCTTCCAGACATCCCTTCAAGATGCTTACAGTATGGATTGTTGGGCACAGCTATGTTTTCTGGTGCAAAGGTATGCTGAACGCAGAGGTATTGACAAAGACCTAGCTTTGCAAAATGTGGATATTAAATGATGAATTGCACAGAGAGGATTAAAGTGGCACCAATTGATGCCTTTGGTTAAAACCTTTTTGCATCTCCAACCCCCTGACCGCATGATTGTGCACTGTGGTAGCAATGACCTAGGCCCATTGACTGGGGTAGGTCTGGAAATGCTAATGAAGGACACCTTTGCACAATTGATATTGCTTCTACCTCAAACTGTCTTTGCATACTCTAATATATGCCAAAGACAGAAATGGTAGTGGTCAAATCAATTCTGTCCACAGATTTACAAAGCTAGAAAGAATGTCAATAAAGCTGTTTCTGCTTACCTCAGAGACCATAGGATGGGCTCCATATATAACAACAATCTACATTTTGATATGGATGACATCTACAGAAGTGATGGAGTACACTTCACAGATCATGGTAACAGAGTCTTTCTCAACAACCTAAAGCTGTGCATCCGCACTTACATGTAGCTACAACAAACTCATAATGAAAACAAGGGCTCTTTTTAGAGCCACCCTATAACACAATAGTGAATCTTATTGGGGCATATTAGCAATGCCTGGCGATAATTATCGCAAAGCGCAATTAGCGCTTGGATAATTATCGCCAGGCATCGCCGGTTTCTATCGCGGAGATAGCGTGCAATCAGCAATGCTAATCTCCAAAGCGATAGAAACCTTGGAGAACAGTGTGAATATCGCTTGAAAACAGGCGATATTCACACTGTTCCCAGCTGATAGTGCGAGGGGACTTAGCCATGTAATCCACCTCTCATTGGATTACATGGCTAAGTCAGGGTGGGACCAGGTGTTAGCAAACCAGCGCTAAACGTGTTTAGCGCTGGTTCGCAATCACCGCCCCTGCCTCGCTGATAGGCGTTAGCGACCTCAGCGACTGTTTCCAGTCGCTGTTAGGTGAGAACGCCTACTTTGCATGCCATTAGCGATAAATATCGCTGGCATGCAAAGCGGCACCCAACCCGGTCGCTATCGCCTACAAGCTGTCGCTAACAGCAGTTAGCGACAGCTTGTTGATAAGGCGATAATATTATCGCCGCTTTAGCGGGAAAAAGTCCCGCTAAAGTGGCGATAATCGCCTTGCTAATATGCCCCCTTATTCTTATTTAAACATACTTACTTTTTTTTTTTTAAGGATTTGCGAATCCGTCGCGAATCTGCAAAAGCATGAATTCAATGTACTACAACACAATACACTTTTCAGGTTTAACTATTAATTTTTAATGTTATATATTTTTACTAACTCTATCAATTTTAAACTTATTATTAACTTCAATCACACTACCTCTTTAAAACAACTTCACAAATGCAACACTACCTTCTAAATTATATACTACTAAATTATTTATTTAACATGGAGGGGCTGCGCTGAGAGCCGCGTTGGGGTCGCAACTCCATAATAGAAAGAAAAAAAACCGCCCCACTTCCATTATTCGGTATTCGCCCCGGGGACCCCATCCCCTGGGGCATTACCTCTGTTATTTTTTTTATAATAAGGGACGGGGCTGCGTGGCCCCCCTTCCCTGGGCTACTAATGCCCTGTGGACCCCATCCCCCGGGGCCTGGCCAGCATTTTTTTAGGAGGGGGGCTGCGTGGCCCCCCTCCTGAGGCAATAATGGCCCCGGGGATCCCATCCCCAGGGCATTGCCTATTTTTTATTTAAAAAAAAAAGAAAAATTGTACGGGAGGGGGGCTGCATTGCCCCCCTTCCCTGGGCCACTATTGGCCCTGGGGACCCCATCCCCTGGAGCCTGGTCACACATTGAGGGCCGCGGGGGGAGCCCCAATGCCCCTGCAGTCCCAGCCGGCTCCCCGCCTCCTGCAGGAGCCGGTATTGCTTTTGGACAAGGGGAGCTGCTGACATGCAGCTCCCCTTGTCCAAAGCAATACTGCTTCGCTTCATGGAAGCGAGAGCAGGTTTTCTGCTCTCGCTTCCATGAAGCGAGCATTGCAAACTGCTATGTCCCGGGGGTGGGCACCCAGGGACATTGCCAGAGCTGGCCCTGGGGGCTGGCGGTCTCCAGGGCCATGAAGGGCTCCAGGAGGGGGGCACACGGCCCCCCTCCCTTCGTGTGCAAAGTCCTGGGGAGGTGGTGGTCCCCGGGGCCAGGGGTCCGCAATGGACCCCCAAACTTAATGTATAAATGTCCTGGGGTGGAGGTGGTCCCAGGGGCAGTGTGGGGGGAGCAAGAGCCCCCACACTTATTTTTAAATTATTGAAGCCCCAGGGAGGTGGCAGTCCCTGGGGCCTGGGGGCCTGCAAGGCCCCACACATAATAACAATGCCCCAGGGAGGTGACAGTCCCCAGGGCAGCGTAGGGGGGGCAGGAGCCCCCCTATGCCTTTAATTTTTAAAAAGCCCCGGGGAGTTGGTGGTCCCCGGGGCTGCGGGGGCCTCTGCAGGGCCCCCGCATGAATATAAACAAATACCCCCGGGACCTGGCCTACCCGGGGGCTAATTTAAATGAAGCACGGGAGAGTGTGCTTAGTTTTTTTTTAATTTTCTCGCCAGGATTTGCGCACCCAGCCTGACTTCTGCCCAAATTTTTTTTTAAAGAAATGCTTTTTTTGGCCCTGGGGGTCCCTGTGGGACCCCCTGACCAGGCCTAGGGGGTCAGGGTGTTTCTACCTGCCCCCTTTCCTTCATTTATAACCTTTTCTTACCTTTTTCTTGTGACTCGGTTCAACCGAGTCACAAAATGGCTGCCAACCCATTTTAGTTTGGAGTGTTGGCAGCCAATCAGAATGAAGCTCTTGCTCGTGAGGGTTCAAGAATCCTCCTCGGCCACCAGATATCGATATTTTTTATTTTTGAATTTCTCAGAAAGTACTGAACGGATTTACACCATTTGAAAAAAAGCACGCTTTCTGAACTAAGAGCTACCCTTTTTCCAAATTAGGTGTAATTCCATTCAGCAGTTCGGGCTGTAGCTTTGTCTAAAGTTTCCTATGGAAATGAACATGGAGAAAACGTGTTTTGGGACCCCCCTTTTTTCTCGGCCCCCGCTTGACGAATCACCCTGAAACAAGACAGGAGCTGACCGGAGCACTCCATTAGTTTTGAAAATTTCACGAAGATTCGTCAAACGGCACCAAAGATATTGGCAAATCAAAAAACGCTTTTCCTATGGAAACTAGGTCATAACTATAACTACCTACTGGTGACCGCCAGTAGGTTATATATATATATATATTTAACATCACAAAGTTTCCTTCAAAGAAACAGGGCTGCGCACTCAGGCTCAATTATACAGTTCTTTTATTCACACTGACGAAGGCCAGGGTGCCGGAACGCGTGTGTTAGTCTTTTCTTTGTCCTCCTGGAATCGGAATAAAAGAACCGTATAATTGAGCCTGAGTGCGCAGCCCTGTTTCTTTGAAGGAAACTTTGTGATGTTAAATATTTCCGTGCGGCCGCCTGCACGAGCTGCTGCACCCGCATCGCCGAGAGCGAGGAAAGTTGGGCAGTTCCTGTGTTCATATATATATATATTCACTGAAAAAACCATAGGTTTCAGACACGTTATAGTTAGAAATTAGCATTTAAAAAACCTTTGAAATTCACTGAAAAAACCATAGGTTTTAGGGACAGTTATAGTTAGTTGGACATTTCACTCGTACAAAACCATAGAAATTCCCCCGTTATAGTTAGTTCAGCTAACTATAACTCGTGCCCCCGCAATGCACTGCTGATGACGTCACATATTACATCACTCATGACATGGTCAGTGACATCACTGATGACATCACTGATGACATCTCAAATGAAATCACTGATGACATCATCCAGTGACTGTGTGTTTCTGTAAAGTTTAAATATGTTTAATATATATAGGGAAAGGCGTATTGAAGAATGAGTGGGTGTTTAAGTGTCTGAATGGATGATTTAGTACGTGCGTGACTGACTCTACAAGTGAGTGATTAAACGTATCTTACTGAATGCATGGGTTAGTGACTAAACTGTGTGAATGTCTGTATCCGTCTGTTTGTTGGTGTGTAAGTGGATGCATGGATTTGCGAATAGCTACATGAGTGTCTATATGGGTTATTGATTGGTTCTCTGAGTATCTGTATGGCTGCCTGAGTGTTTGTGTGGGTGGGGTGTGTGTGACTCTGTAAATAGATGAGGGAGTGGGTGATTCACTGGGTGCATGATTTCAAGAGTGCATCTGTGATGGACTGCTTGGGTGGGTGAGTGTGTGTATGGGTGTGTTAGTGAGTGAATGTATATCTCAGTGGTACATGTGCGAGTAACTACATATGTAAAAGGCAGTATATATGTGTGTTAGAGTATTTAAATGGCTATAAGTGAGAGTGTGTGATTGTGAGAGTGGCTGTATGGATGCGTGTGTGCTTGTATCAGTTATTGTAAAAGAGCGTAAGAATGTGCTAGTATTTGTATGAGTAAGTGAGCTGGTGTGTGTATAACTGTATAGGTGAGTAAATGGGTGTGTGATTAATTTTTGCATGACTGACTAGGTGTGTGAGTACCTCTATGGATGAGTGGTGGTGTGTGAGTGTTTATATAGGTGTATGAGTGCATATGATAGTCCTGTACTGAGTGACTGTAAGTATGAGTGACTGTACGGGTGAGTGAGTAGATGTGTGTGTGTAGACCTAAGAATCAGTGAGTGGGTATGTAGTTATTGGTATTGGAGTGTGTATGGTTTTGAGAATGGCAGTCTGTAATTTAGAGTGGGTGTATCAAAAGCTATATTAGGGTGTGAGAAGATGCATGAAATTATCACATGGATGATGTCATCAGTGATGTCATTTGAGATGTCATCAGTGATGTCATCAGTGATGTCACTGACCATGTCATGAGTGATGTAATATGTGACGTCATCAGCAGTGCATTGCGGGGCGCGAGTTATAGTTAGCTGAACTAACTATAACGGGGGAATTTCTATGGTTTTATGCGAGTGAAATGTCCAACTAACTATAACTGTCCCTAAAACCTATGGTTTTTTCAGTGAATTTCAAAGGTTTTTAAATGCTAATTTCTAACTATAACGTGTCTGAAACCTATGGTTTTTCAGTGAATTTCAAAGGTTTTTTAAATGCTAATTTCTAACTATAACGTGCCTGAAACCTATGATTTTTTAAGTGAATTTCAAAGGTTTTTTAAATGCTAGTTTCTAACTATGCCTACAGAGATAGGACATGTGAAGAAAGAAGAAAAAACGCGCAGAAAGAAGCAAAAGAAATGCAGAAAGAAGTAACAGAAGTCCACAAAGACGAAGAAAAGTGCAGGAAGAAGCAAAAGATGTGCAGAAAGAAACAACAGAGGAGCAGAAAGAGGCCATGTTGCAAAATCATCCTGTGCCCACAACTTTTTCAGACGGGTACTGGTGGTAACTGACTCTGACTAACCAGAGTCAGTGCTATGCTAAAAGACACTTAGAATACAGTGAAAACACCTACATACACTAGGGAACACTATGCATTGGGGTACCCCTGTGATTAGCATGACCTCCTCTGTAAGTCCCTAGTACATAATAGGGCAGGGGGATTAAAACTACCTCTTAAAACGTGTGTGCAAACGCGCCCCGTGGCGCGTTTTAAGTTGTGGGATTAAGTCCCCTTGAATCCTGAGGGTCCCTGGGGCCCAACTAGCCCCCCAGGTACCTACAGTTAGGACCACAGAACTGAGTTGCAGAGAGGCGTTCCGAGGCCACGCACCTTTTTCACCTCTCTGCAACGCAACTCTGTTGTGCTTACTGAAGGTACCTGGTGGGCTAGTTGGCCCCAGGGTCCCTCAGGATTCAAGGAGCGTGTTTGCGCACATGTCACCTGAGGCCCCGCCCCCTCCCTTCACCACTGTGCAAACGCGCCCCGTGGCATGTTTTAAGTTGGGGGATTAGGTCACCTTGAATCCTGAGGGTCCCTGGGGCCCAACTAGCCCACCAAGTACTTCCAGTAAGCACCACAGGCCTGCGTTGCAACGCCTGTAACAAATTGTGTAGTTGTGTTTAGGTAGTGAAGGGGGTCGTGCTGGGGGTAGTGTTTTAGGGTTTAGGGTAGTGCAGTGGTGTTTGTGTAGTGTAGGGGGTCATGCTGGGGGTAGATTTAGGGTTTAGTGTAGTGCAGTGGTGTTTGGATAGTGTAGGGAGTCGTGCTGGGGGAGTGTTTTAGGGTTTAGGGTATTACAGTGGTGTTTGGGTAGTGTAGGGGGTTGTGCTGGGGGTAGTGTTTTAGGGTTTAGGGTAGTGCAGTGGTGTTTGGGTAGTGTAGGGGGTCGTGCTGGGGAGTAGTGATTTAGGGTTTAGGGTAGTGCAGTGGTGTTTGGGTAGTGTAGGGGGTACTGCTGGGGGTAGTGTTTTAGGGTTTAGGGTAGTGCAATGGTGTTTGGGTAGTGTAGGGGGTACTGCTGGGGGTAGTGTTTTAGGGTTTAGGGTAGTGCAGTGGTGTTTGGGTAGTGTAGGGGTTCGTGCTGGGGGTATTGTTTTAGGGTAGTGCAGTGGTGTTTGTGTAGTGTAGGGGGTAGTGTTTTAAGGTTTAGGGTAGTGCAGTGGTGTTTGTGTAGTGTAGGGGGTCGTGCTGGGGGTAGTGTTTTAGGGTTTAGGGTAGTGCAGTGGTCTTTGTGTAGTGTAGGAGGTCGTGTTTTAGGGTTTAGGGTAGTGCAGTGGTGTTCGGGCAGTGTAGGGGGTCGTGCTGGGGTGGTGTTTCAGGGTTTAGGGCAGTGCAGTGGTGTTCGGGCAGTGTAGGGGGTCTTGCTGGGGGTGGTGTTTCAGGGTTTAGGGCAGTGCAGTGGTGTTTGGGTCGTGCAGGGGTCATGCTGGGGGAGTGTTTTAGGGTTTAGGGCAGTGCTGTGGTGTTTGGGTAGTGTAGGGGGTCATGCTGGGGGAGTGTTTTAGGGTTTAGGGCAGTGGTGTTCGGGCAGTGTAGGGGGTCGTGCTGGGGGAGTGTTTTAGGGTTTAGGGCAGTGCAGTGGTGTTAGGATAGTGTAGGGGGTCATGCTGGGGGAGTGTTTGAGGGTTTAGGGCAGTGCAGTTGTGTTCGGGTAGTATAGGGGGTCATGCTGGGGGAGTATTTTAGGGTTTAGGGTAGTGCAGTGGTGTTTGGGTAGTGTAGGGGGTCGTGCTGGGGGTTGTGTTTCAGGGTTTAGGGCAGTGCAGTGGTGTTCGGGCAGTGTAGGGGGTCGTGCTGGGGCTGGTGTTTCAGGGTTTAGGGCAGTGCAGTGGTGTTCGGGCAGTGTAGGGGGTCATGCACGGGGTGGTGTTTCAGGGTTTAGGGCAGTGCAGTGGTGTTCGGGCAGTGTAGGGGGTCTTGCTGGGGGTAGTTTTTCAGGGTTTAGGGCAGTGCAGTGGTGTTCCTGCAGTGTAGGGGGTCGTGCTGGGGATGGTGTTTCATGGTTTAGGGCAGAGCAGTAGTGTTCAGGCAGTATAGGGGGTCGTGCTGGGGCTGGTGTTTCAGGGTTTAGGGCAGTGCAGGCAGTAGTGTTCGGGCAGTGTAGGGGTTCGTGCTGGGGCTGGTGTTTCAGGGTTTAGGGCAGTGCAGTGGTGTTCGGGCAGTGTAGGGGGTCATGCTGGGGCTGGTGTTTCAGTGTTTTGGGCAGAGCAGTGGTGTTCGGGCAGTGTAGGGGGTCGTGCGGGGGGTGGTGTTTCAGGGTTTAGGGCAGTGTAGTGGTGTTCGAGTAGTGTAGGGGGTCGTGCTGGGGGTGGTGTTTCAGGGTTTAGGGCAGTGGTGTTCGGGCAGTGTTGGGGTTCTTGCTGGGGGTGATGTTTCAGGGTTTAGGGCAGTGCAGTGGTGTTCGGGCAGTGTAGGGGTCTTGCTGGGGGCAGTGTTTCAGGGTTTAGGGCAGAGCAATGGTGTTCAGGCAGTGTAGGGGGTTGTGTTGGAGGTGGTGTTTCAGGCTTTAGGGCAGTGCAGTGGTATTCGGGCAGTGTAGGGGGTCTTGCTGGGGGTGGTGTTTCAGGGTTTAGGGCAGTGCAGTGGTGTTTGGGCAGTGTAGGGGGTTGTGCTGGGGGTGGTGTTTCTGGGTTTAGGGCAGTGCAGTGGTGTTCGGGCAGTGTAGGGGGTCATGCTGGGGGTAGAGTTTTAGGGTTTAGGGCAGCGCAGTGGTGTTCGGGCAGTATAGGGGTCGTGCAGGGGGTGGTGTTTCAGGGTTTAGGGCAGTGCAGTGGTGCTCGGGCAGTGTAGGGGTCATGCTGGGGGCGGTGTTTCAGGGTTTAGGGCAGTGCAGTGGTGTTCGGGCAGTGTAGGGTGTCGTGCTGGGGGTGGTGTTTCAGGGTTTTGGGCAGTGCAGTGGTGTTCGGGCAGTGTAGGTGGTCTTGCTGGGGCTGGTGTTTCCGGGTTTAGTGCAGTGGTGTTCGGGCAGTGTAGGGGGTCTTGCTGGGGGTGGTGTTTCAGCATTTAGGGCAGCGCAGTGGTGTTCGGGCAGTGTAGGGTGTCGTGCTGGGGGTGGTGTTTCAGGGTTTTGGGCAGTGCAGTGGTGTTCGGGCAGTGTAGGTGGTCTTGCTGGGGCTGGTGTTTCCGGGTTTAGTGCAGTGGTGTTCGGGCAGTGTAGGGGGTCTTGCTGGGGGTGGTGTTTCAGTGTTTAGGGCAGTGCAATGGTGTTCGCGCAGTGTAGGGGGTTTTGCTGGGGCTGATGTTTCAGCGTTTAGGGCAGCGCAGAGGTGTTCGGGCAGTGGAGGGGGTCTTGCTGGGGCTGGTGTTTTAGGGTTCAGGGTAGTGCAGTGGTGTTCGGGCAGTGTAGGGGGTCATGCTGGGGCTGGTGTTTGAGGGTTTAGGGCAGTGCAGTGGTGTTCGGGCAGTGTAGGGGGACATGCTGGGGCTGGTGTTTCAGGGTTTAGGGCAGTGCAGTGGTTTTCAGGCAGTGTAGGCGGTCGTGCTGGGGGTGGTGTTTCAGGGTTTAGGGCAGTGCAGTGGTGTTCGGGCAGTGTAGGGGGTTGTGCTGGGGGTGGTGTTTCAGGTTTAGGGCAGTGCAGTGGTGTTCGGGCAGTGTAGGGGGTCGTGCTGGGGCTGGTGTTTCAGGGTTTTGGGCAGAGCAGTGGTGGTCGGGCAGTGTAGGGGGTCGTGCTGGGGGTGGTGTTTTAGGGTTTAGAGCACTGCAGTGTTGTTCGGGCAGTGTAGGGGGTCTTGCTGGGGGTGGTGTTTCAGGGTTTAGGGCAGTGGTGCTCGGGCAGTGTAGGGGGTCTTGCTGGGGGTGATGTTTCAGGGTTTAGGGCAGTGCAGTGGTGTTCGGGCAGTGTAGGGGGTCTTGCTGGGGGTAGTGTTTCAGGGTTTAGGGCAGTGCAGTAGTGTTCGTGCAGTGTAGGGGGTCATGCTGGGGGTGGTGTTTCAGGGTTTAGGGCAGTGCAATGGTCTTCGGGCAGTGTAGGGGGTCGTGCTGGGGGTGGTGTTTCAGGGTTTAGGGCAGTGCAGTGGTGTTCGGGCAGTGAAGTGGGTCATGCAGGGGGTGGTGTTTCAGGGTTTAGGGCAGTGCAGTGGTGTTCGGGCAATGTAGGGGGTCGTGCTGGGCCTGGTATTTCAGGGTTTAGGGCAGTGCAGTGGTGTTCGGGCAGTGTAGGGGGTCTTGCTGGGGGTGGTGTTTCAGGGTTTAGGGCAGTGGTGTTCAGGCAGTGTAGGGGGTCTTGCTGGGGGTGATGTTTCAGTGTTTAGGGCAGTGCAGTGGTGTTCGGGCAGTGTAGGGGGTCGTCCTGGGGATGGTGTTTCAGGGTTTAGGCCAGTGCAGTAGTGTTCAGGCAGAGTAGGGGGTCGTGCAGGGGGAATGGTGTTTCAGGGTTTAGGGCAGTGCAGTGGTGTTCGGGCAGTGTAGTGGGTCATGCAGGGGGTGGTGTTTCAGGGTTTAGGGCAGTGCAGTGGTGTTCGGGCAATGTAGGGGGTCGTGCTGGGGCTGGTGTGTCAGGGTTTAGAGCAGTGCTGTGGTGTTCGGGCAGTGTAGGGGGTCTTGCTGTGGGTGGTGTTTCAGGGTTTAGGGCAGTGGTGTTCGGGCAGTGTAGGGGGTCTTGCTGGGGGTGATGTTTCAGGGTTTAAGGCAGTGCAGTGGTGTTCGGGCAGTGTAGGGTGTCGTGCTGGGGGTGGTGTTTCAGGGTTTAGGGCAGTGCAGTGGTGTTCGGACAGTGTAGGGGGTCGTGCACGGGGTGGTGTTTCAGGGTTTAGGGCAGTGCAGTGGTGTTTGGGCAGTGTAGGGGGTCGTGCTGGGGCTGGTGTTTCAGGGTTTAGGGCAGTGCAATGGTGTTCTGGCAGTGTAGGGGGTCGTGCTGGGGCTAGTGTTTCACGGTTTAGGCCAGTGCAGTGGTGTTCGGGCAGTGTAGGGGGTCATGCTGGGGCTGGTGTTTCAGGGTTTAGGGCAGTGCAGTGGTGTTCGTGCAGTGTAGGTGGTCGTGCTGGGGCTGGTGTTTCAGGGTTTAGGGCAGTGCAGTGGTGTTCGGGCAGTGTAGGGTGTCGTGCTGGGGCTGGTGTTTCAGGGTTTAGGGCAGTGCAGTGGTGCTCAGGCAGTGTAGGGGGTCGTGCTGGGGGTGGTGTTTATGGGTTTAGGGTAGTGCAGTGGTGTTCGGGCAGTGTAGGGGGTCGTGCTGGGGCTGGTGTTTCAGGGTTTAGGGCAGTGCAGTGGTGTTCGGGCAGTGTAGGGGGTCGTGCTGGGGCTGGTGTTTTAGGGTTTAGGGCAGTGCAGTGGTGTTCGGGCAGTGTAGGGGGTCTTGCTGGGGGTAGTTTTTCAGGGTTTAGGGCAGTGCAGTGGTGTTCGTGCAGTGTAGGGGGTCGTGCTGGGGATGGTGTTTCATGGTTTAGGGCAGTGCAGTAGTGTTCAGGCAGTGTAGGGGGTCGTGCTGGGGCTGGTGTTTCAGGGTTTAGGGCAGTGCAGTGGTGTTCGGGCAGTGTAGGGAGTCTTGCTGGGGGTGGTGTTTCAGGGTTTAGGGCAGTGGTGTTCGGGCAGTGTAGGGGGTCTTGCTGGGGGTGATGTTTCAGGGTTTAGGGCAGTGCAGTGGTGTTCGGGCAGTGTAGGGGGTCTTGCTGGGGGTAGTGTTTCAGGGTTTAGGGCAGTGCAGGGGTGTTCGTGCAGTGTAGGGGGTCGTGCTGGGGATGGTGTTTCAGGGTTTAGGCCAGTGCAGTAGTGTTCGGGCAGAGTAGGGGGTCGTGCAGGGGGAATGGTGTTTCAGGGTTTAGGGCAGTGCAGTGGTGTTCGGGCAATGTAGGGGGTCGTGCTGGGGCTGGTGTTTCTGGGTTTAGGGCAGTGCAGTGGTGTTCGGGCAGTGTAGGGGGTCTTGCTGGGGGCAGTGTTTCAGGGTTTAGGGCAGAGCAATGGTGTTCAGGCAGTGTAGGGGGTGGTGTTGGAGGTGGTGTTTCAGGCTTTAGGGCAGTGCATTGGTATTCGGGCAGTGTAGGGGGTCTTGCTGGGGGTGGTGTTTCAGGGTTTAGGGCAGTGGTGTTCAGGCAGTGTAGGGGGTCGTGCTGGGGGTGGTGTTTCAGGGTTTAGGGCAGTGCAGTGGTGTTCGGGCAGTGTAGGGGGTCGTGCAGGGGCTGGTGTTTCAGGGTTTAGGGCAGTGCAGTGGTGTTCGGGCAGTGTAGGGGGTCGTGCTGGGGGTGGTGTTTCAGGGTTTAGGGCAGTGCTGTGGTTTTTGGGCAGTGTAGGGGGTCGTGCTGGGGGTGGTGTTTCTGGGTTTAGGGCAGTGTAGTGGTGTTCGGGCAGTGTAGGGGGTCATGCAGGGGGGTGGTGAGTCACGGTTTAGGGCAGTGCAGTGGTGTTCGGGCAGTGTAGGGGGTCATGCTGGGGGTATTGTTTTACGGTTTAGAGCAGTGCAGTGGTGTTCGGGCAATATAGGGGGTTGTGCTGGGGGTGGTGTTTCAGGGTTTTGGGCAGTGCAGTGGTGTTCGGGCAGTGTAGGTTGTCTTTCTGGGGCTGGTGTTTCCGGGTTTAGTGCAGTGGTGTTCTCGCAGTGTAGGGGGTCTTGCTGGGGGTGGTGTTTCAGGGTTTAGGGCAGTGCAATGGTGTTCGCGCAGTGTAGGGGGTCTTGCTGGGGCTGATGTTTCAGCGTTTAGGGCAGCGCAGTGGTGTTCGGGCAGTGTAGGGGGTCTTGCTGGGGGTGGTGTTTCAGGGTTTAGGGCAGTGCAGTGGTGTTCGGGCAGTGTAGGGGGACTTGCTGGGGCTGGTGTTTCAGGGTTTAGGGCAGTGCAGTGGTGTTCGGGCAGTGTAGGGGGTCTTGCTGGGGCTGGTGTTTCAGGGTTTAGGGTAGTGAAGTGGTTTTCGGGCAGTGTAGGGGGTCGTGCTGGGGCTGGTGTTTGAGGGTTTAGAGCAGTGCAGTGGTGTTCGGGCAGTGTAGGGGGTCGTGCTGGGGCTGGTGTTTCAGGGTTTAGGGCAGTGCAGTGGTTTTCAGGCAGTGTAGGCGGTCATGCTGGGGGTGGTGTTTCAGGGTTTAGGGCAGTGCAGTGGTGTTCAGGCAGTGTAGGGGGTCGTGCTGGGGGTGGTGTTTCAGGGTTTAGGGCAGTGCAGTGGTGTTCGGGCAGTGTAGGGGGTCGTGCTGGGGCTGGTGTTTCAGGGTTTTGGGCAGTGCAGTGGTGTTCGGGCAGTGTAGGGGGTCATGCTGGGGCTGGTGTTTCAGGGTTTTGGGCAGAGCAGTGGTGTTCGGGCAGTGTAGGGGGTCGTGCTGGGGGTGGTGTTTTAGGATTTAGGGCACTGCAGTGTTGTTTGGGCAGTGTAGGGGGTCTTGCTGGGGGTGGTGTTTCAGGGTTTAGGGCAGTGGTGTTCGGGCAGTGTAGGGGGTCTTGCTGGGGGTGATGTTTCAGGGTTTAGGGCAGTGCAGTGATGTTCGGGCAGTGTAGGGGGTCTTGCTGGGGCTGGTGTTTCAAGGTTTAGGGCAGTGCAGTAGTGTTTGTGCAGTGTAGGGGGTCATGCTGGGGGGTGTTTCAGGGTTTAGGGAAGTGCAGTAGTGTTCGGGCAGTGTAGGGGATCGTGCAGGGGTGGTGTTTCAGGGTTTAGGGCAGTGCAATGGTGTTCGGGCAGTGTAGGGGGTCGTGCTGGGGGTGGTGTTTCAGGGTTTAGGGCAGTGCAGTGGTGTTCGGGCAGTGTAGTGGGTCATGCAGGGGGTGGTGTTTCAGGGTTTAGGGCAGTGCAGTGGTGTTCGGGCAATGTAGGGGGTCGTGCTGGGGCTGGTGTTTCAGGGTTTAGGGCAGTGCAGTGGTGTTCGGGCAGTGTAGGGGGTCTTGCTGGGGGTGGTGTTTCAGGGTTTAGGGCAGTTGTGTTCGGGCAGTGTAGGGGTCTTGCTGGGGGTGATGTTTCAGGGTTTAGGGCAGTGCAGTGGTGTTCGGGCAGTGTAGGGGTCTTGCTGGGGGTAGTGTTTCAGGGTTTAGGGCAGTGCAGGGGTGTTCGTGCAGTATAGGGGGTCGTGCTGGGGATGGTGTTTCAGGGTTTAGGCCAGTGCAGTAGTGTTCGGGCAGAGTAGGGGGTCGTGCAGGTGGAATGGTGTTTCAGGGTTTAGGGCAGTGCAGTGGTGTTCGGGCATTGTAGTGGGTCATGCAGGAAGTGGTGTTTCAGGGTTTAGGGCAGTGCAGTGGTGTTCGGGCAATGTAGGGGGTCGTGATGGGGCTGGTGTTTCAGTGTTTAGGGCAGTGCAGTGGTGTTCGGGCAGTGTAGGGGGTCTTGCTGGGGGTGGTGTTTCAGGGTTTAGGGCAGTGGTGTTCGGGCAGTGTAGGGGGTCTTGCTGGGGGTGATGTTTCAGGGTTTAGGGCAGTGCAGTGGTGTTCGGGCAGTGTAGGGTGTCGTGCTGGGTGTGGTGTTTCAGGGTTTAGGGCAGTGCAGTGGTGTTGGGGCAGTGTAGGGGTCGTGCACGGGGTGGTGTTTCAGGGTTTAGGGCAGTGCAGTGGTGTTCGGGCAGTTTAGGGGGTTGTGCTGGGGCTGGTGTTTCAGGGTTTAGGGCAGTGCAATGGTGTTCTGGCAGTGTAGGGGGTCGTGCTGGGGCTAGTGTTTCACGGTTTAGGGCAGTGCAGTGGTGTTCGGGCAGTGTAGGGGGTCATGCTGGGGCTGGTGTTTCAGGGTTTAGGGCAGTGCAGTGGTGTTCGTGCAGTGTAGGTGGTCGTGCTGGGGCTGGTGTTTCAGGGTTTAGGGCAGTGCAGTGGTGTTCGGGCAGTGTAGGGGTCATGCTGGGGCTGGTGTTTCAGGGTTTAGGGCAGTGCAGTGGTGCTCAGGCAGTGTAGGGGGTCGTGCTGGGGGTGGTGTTTATGGGTTTAGGGTAGTGCAGTGGTGTTCGGGCAGTGTAGGGGGTCGTGCTGGGGCTGGTGTTTCAGGGTTTAGGGCAGTGCAGTGGTGTTCGGGCAGTGTAGGGGGTCGTGCTGGGGCTTTTGTTTCAGGGTTTTGGGCAGAGCAGTGGTGTTCGGGCAGTGTAGGGGGTCGTGCTGGGGGTGGTGTTTCAGGGTTTAGGGCAGTGCAGTGGTTTTCAGGCAGTGTAGGCGGTCATGCTGGGGGTGGTGTTTCAGGGTTTAGGGCAGTGCAGTGGTGTTCAGGCAGTGTAGGGGGTCGTGCTGGGGGTGGTGTTTCAGGGTTTAGGGCAGTGCAGTGGTGTTCGGGCAGTGTAGGGGGTCGTGCTGGGGCTGGTGTTTCAGGGTTTTGGGCAGTGCAGTGGTGTTCGGGCAGTGTAGGGGGTCGTGCTGGGGCTGGTGTTTCAGGGTTTTGGGCAGAGCAGTGGTGTTCGGGCAGTGTAGGGGGTCGTGCTGGGGGTGGTGTTTTAGGATTTAGGGCACTGCAGTGTTGTTTGGGCAGTGTAGGGGTCTTGCTGGGGGTGGTGTTTCAGGGTTTAGGGCAGTGGTGTTCGGGCAGTGTAGGGGTCTTGCTGGGGGTGATGTTTCAGGGTTTAGGGCAGTGCAGTGATGTTCGGGCAGTGTAGGGGGTCTTGCTGGGGCTGGTGTTTCAAGGTTTAGGGCAGTGCAGTAGTGTTTGTGCAGTGTAGGGGGTCATGCTGGGGGGGGGTGTTTCAGGGTTTAGGGAAGTGCAGTAGTGTTCGGGCAGTGTAGGGGCTCGTGCAGGGGGTGGTGTTTCAGGGTTTAGGGCAGTGCAATGGTGTTCGGGCAGTGTAGGGGGTCGGGCTGGGGGTGGTGTTTCAGGGTTTAGGGCAGTGCAGTGGTGTTCGGGCAGTGTAGTGGGTCATGCAGGGGGTGGTGTTTCAGGGTTTAGGGCAGTGCAGTGGTGTTCGGGCAATGTAGGGGGTCGTGCTGGGGCTGGTGTTTCAGGGTTTAGGGCAGTGCAGTGGTGTTCGGGCAGTGTAGGGGGTCTTGCTGGGGGTGGTGTTTCAGGGTTTAGGGCAGTTGTGTTCGGGCAGTGTAGGGGGTCTTGCTGGGGGTGATGTTTCAGGGTTTAGGGCAGTGCAGTGGTGTTCGGGCAGTGTAGGGGGTCTTGCTGGGGGTAGTGTTTCAGGGTTTAGGGCAGTGCAGGGGTGTTCGTGCAGTATAGGGGTCGTGCTGGGGATGGTGTTTCAGGGTTTAGGCCAGTGCAGTAGTGTTCGGGCAGAGTAGGGGGTCGTGCAGGGGGAATGGTGTTTCAGGGTTTAGGGCAGTGCAGTGGTGTTCGGGCATTGTAGTGGGTCATGCAGGAAGTGGTGTTTCAGGGTTTAGGGCAGTGCAGTGGTGTTCGGGCAATGTAGGGGGTCGTGATGGGGCTGGTGTTTCAGTGTTTAGGGCAGTGCAGTGGTGTTCGGGCAGTGTAGGGGGTCTTGCTGGGGGTGGTGTTTCAGGGTTTAGGGCAGTGGTGTTCGGGCAGTGTAGGGGGTCTTGCTGGGGGTGATGTTTCAGGGTTTAGGGCAGTGCAGTGGTGTTCGGGCAGTGTAGGGTGTCGTGCTGGGTGTGGTGTTTCAGGGTTTAGGGCAGTGCAGTGGTGTTGGGGCAGTGTAGGGGGTCGTGCACGGGGTGGTGTTTCAGGGTTTAGGGCAGTGCAGTGGTGTTCGGGCAGTGTAGGGGGTTGTGCTGGGGCTGGTGTTTCAGGGTTTAGGGCAGTGCAATGGTGTTCTGGCAGTGTAGGGGGTCGTGCTGGGGCTAGTGTTTCACGGTTTAGGGCAGTGCAGTGGTGTTCGGGCAGTGTAGGGGGTCATGCTGGGGCTGGTGTTTCAGGGTTTAGGGCAGTGCAGTGGTGTTCGTGCAGTGTAGGTGGTCGTGCTGGGGCTGGTGTTTCAGGGTTTAGGGCAGTGCAGTGGTGTTCGGGCAGTGTAGGGGGTCATGCTGGGGCTGGTGTTTCAGGGTTTAGGGCAGTGCAGTGGTGCTCAGGCAGTGTAGGGGGTCGTGCTGGGGGTGGTGTTTATGGGTTTAGGGTAGTGCAGTGGTGTTCGGGCAGTGTAGGGGGTCGTGCTGGGGCTGGTGTTTCAGGGTTTAGGGCAGTGCAGTGGTGTTCGGGCAGTGTAGGGGGTCGTGCTGGGGCTTTTGTTTCAGGGTTTTGGGCAGAGCAGTGGTGTTCGGGCAGTGTAGGGGGTCGTGCTGGGGGTGGTGTTTCAGGGTTTAGGGCAGTGCAGTGGTGTTCGGGCAGTGTAGGGTGTTGTGCTGGGGGTGGTGTTTCAGGGTTTAGGGCAGTGGAGTGGTGTTTGGGCAGTGTAGGGGGTCTTGCTGGGGATAGTGTTTCAGGGTTTAGGGCAGTGCAGTGGTGTTTGGGCAGTGTAGGGGGCCATGCTGGGGGTGGTGTTTCAGGGTTTAGGGCAGTGCAGTGGTGTTCGGGCAGTGTAGGGGTCTTGAAGGGGGTGGTGTTTCAGGGTTTAGGGCAGTGCAGTGGTGTTCGGCAGTGTAGGGGGTCGTGCTGGGGGTGGTGTTTCAGGGTTTAGGGCAGTACAGTGGTGTTCGAACAGTGTAGGGGGTCGTGCAGGGGCTGGTGTTTCAAGGTTTAGGGCAGTGCAGTGGTGTTCGGGCAGTGTACGTGGTCGTGCTGAGGCTGGTGTTTCAGGGTTTAGGGCAGTGCAGTGGTTTTCAGGCAGTGTAGGCGGTCGTGCTGGGGGTGGTGTTTCAGGGTTTAGGGCAGTGCAGTGGTGTTCGGGCAGTGTAGGGGGTCGTGCTGGGGGTGGTGTTTCAGGGTTTAGGGCAGTGCAGTGGTGTTCGGGCAGTGTAGGGGGTCGTGCTGGGGCTGGTGTTTCAGGGTTTTGGGCAGTGCAGTGGTGTTCGGGCAGTGTAGGGGGTCGTGCTGGGGCTGGTGTTTCAGGGTTTGGGCAGAGCAGTGGTGTTCGGGCAGTGTAGGGGGTCGTGCTGGGGATGGTGTTTTAGGATTTAGGGCACTGCAGTGTTGTTTGGGCAGTGTAGGGGGTCTTGCTGGGGGTGGTGTTTCAGGGTTTAGGGCAGTGGTGTTCGGGCAGTGTAGGGGTCTTGCTGGGGGTGATGTTTCAGGGTTTAGGGCAGTGCAGTGATGTTCGGGCAGTGTAGGGGGTCTTGCTGGGGCTGGTGTTTCAAGGTTTAGGGCAGTGCAGTAGTGTTCGTGCAGTGTACGGGGTCATGCTGGGGCGGTGTTTCAGGGTTTAGGGCAGTGCAGTAGTGTTCGGGCAGTGTAGGGGGTCGTGCAGGGGGTGGTGTTTCAGGGTTTAGGGCAGTGCAATGGTGTTCGGGCAGTGTAGGGGGTCGTGCTGGGGGTGGTGTTTCAGGGTTTAGGGCAGTGCAGTGGTGTTAGGGCAGTGTAGTGGGTCATGCAGGGGGTGGTGTTTCAGGGTTTAGGGCAGTGCAGTGGTGTTCGGGCAATGTAGGGGGTCGTGCTGGGGCTGGTGTTTCAGGGTTTAGGGCAGTGCAGTGGTGTTCGGGCAGTGTAGGGGGTCTTGCTGGGGGTGGTGTTTCAGGGTTTAGGGCAGTGGTGTTCGGGCAGTGTAGGGGGTCTTGCTGGGGGTGATGTTTCAGGGTTTAGGGCAGTGCAGTGGTGTTCGGGCAGTGTAGGGGTTCTTGCTGGGGGTAGTGTTTCAGGGTTTAGGGCAGTGCAGTGGTGTTCGTGCAGTGTAGGGGGTCGTGCTGGGGATGGTGTTTCAGGGTTTAGGGCAGTGCAGTAGTGTTCGGGCAGTGTAGGGGGTCGTGCAGGGGGAATGGTGTTTCAGGGTTTAGGGCAGTGCAGTGGTGTTTGGGCAGTGTAGGGTGTCGTGCTGGGGGTGGTGTTTCAGGGTTTAGGGCAGTGCAGTGGTGTTCGGGCAGTGTAGGGTGTCGTGCTGGGGGTGGTGTTTCAGGGTTTAGGGCAGTGCAATGGTGTTCTGGCAGTGTAGGGGGTCGTGCTGGGGCTAGTGTTTCACGGTTTAGGGCAGTGCAGTGGTGTTCGGGCAGTGTAGGGGGTCATGCCGGGGCTGGTGTTTCAGGGTTTAGGGCAGTGCAGTGGTGTTCGTGCAGTGTAGGTGGTCGTGCTGGGGCTGGTGTTTCAGGGTTTAGGGCAGTGCAGTGGTGTTCGGGCAGTGTACGGGGTCATGCTGGGGCTGGTGTTTCAGGGTTTAGGGCAGTGCAGTGGTGCTCAGGCAGTGTAGGGGGTCATGCTGGGGGTGGTGTTTATGGGTTTAGGGTAGTGCAGTGGTGTTCGGGCAGTGTAGGGGGTCGTGCTGGGGCTGGTGTTTCAGGGTTTAGGGCAGTGCAGTGGTGTTCGGGAAGTGTAGGGGGTCGTGCTGGGGCTTGTGTTTCAGGGTTTTGGGCAGAGCAGTGGTGTTCGGGCAGTGTAGGGGGTCGTGCTGGGGGTGGTGTTTCAGGGTTTAGGGCAGTGCAGTGGTGTTCGGGCAGTGTAGGGGGTTGTGCTGGGGGTGGTGTTTCAGGGTTTAGGGCAGTGGTGTTCGGGCAGTGTAGGGGGTCTTGCTGGGGGTGATGTTTCAGGGTTTAGGGCAGTGGAGTGGTGTTTGGGCAGTGTAGGGGGTCTTGCTGGGGATAGTGTTTCAGGGTTTAGGGCAGTGCAGTAGTGTTTGGGCAGTGTAGGGGGCCGTGCTGGGGGTGGTGTTTCAGGGTTTAGGGCAGTGCAGTGGTGTTCGGGCAGTGTAGGGGGTCGTGAAGGGGTGGTGTTTCAGGGTTTAGGGCAGTGCAGTGGTGTTCGGCAGTGTAGGGGGTCGTGCTGGGGGTGGTGTTTCAGGGTTTAGGGCAGTACAGTGGTGTTCGAACAGTGTAGGGGGTCGTGCAGGGGCTGGTGTTTCAAGGTTTAGGGCAGTGCAGTGGTGTTCGGGCAGTGTACGGGGTCGTGCTGGGGCTGGTGTTTCAGGGTTTAGGGCAGTGCAGTGGTTTTCAGGCAGTGTAGGCGGTCGTGCTGGGGGTGGTGTTTCAGGGTTTAGGGCAGTGCAGTGGTGTTCGGGCAGTGTAGGGGGTCGTGCTGGGGGTGGTGTTTCAGGGTTTAGGGCAGTGCAGTGGTGTTCGGGCAGTGTAGGGGGTCGTGCTGGGGCTGGTGTTTCAGGGTTTTGGGCAGTGCAGTGGTGTTCGGGCAGTGTAGGGGGTCGTCCTGGGGGTGGTGTTTTAGGATTTAGGGCACTGCAGTGTTGTTTGGGCAGTGTAGGGGGTCTTGCTGGGCGTGGTGTTTCAGGGTTTAGGGCAGTGGTGTTCGGGCAGTGTAGGGGGTCTTGCTGGGGGTGATGTTTCAGGGTTTAGGGCAGTGCAGTGATGTTCGGGCAGTGTAGGGGGTCTTGCTGGGGCTGGTGTTTCAAGGTTTAGGGCAGTGCAGTAGTGTTCGTGCAGTGTACGGGGTCATGCTGGGGGCGGTGTTTCAGGGTTTAGGGCAGTGCAGTAGTGTTCGGGCAGTGTAGGGGGTCATGCAGGGGGTGGTGTTTCAGGGTTTAGGGCAGTGCAGTGGTGTTCGGGCAGTGTAGGGGGTTGTGCTGGGGGTGGTGTTTCAGGGTTTAGGGCAGTGCAGTAGTGTTCAGGCAGTGTAGTGGGTCATGCAGGGGGTGGTGTTTCAGGGTTTAGGGCAGTGCAGTGGTGTTCGGGCAATGTAGGGGGTCGTGCTGGGGCTGGTGTTTCAGGGTTTAGGGCAGTGCAGTGGTGTTCGGGCAGTGTAGGGGTCTTGCTGGGGGTGGTGTTTCAGGGTTTAGGGCAGTGGTGTTCGGGCAGTGTAGGGGGTCTTGCTGGGGGTGATGTTTCAGGGTTTAGGGCAGTGCAGTGGTGTTCGGGCAGTGTAGGGGGTCTTGCTGGGGGTAGTGTTTCAGGGTTTAGGGCAGTGCAGGGGTGTTCGTGCAGTGTAGGGGGTCGTGCTGGGGATGGTGTTTCAGGGTTTAGGCCAGTGCAGTAGTGTTCGGGCAGAGTAGGGGGTCGTGCAGGGGGAATGGTGTTTCAGGGTTTAGGGCAGTGCAGTGGTGTTCGGGCAGTGTAGTGGGTCATGCAGGAAGTGGTGTTTCAGGGTTTAGGGCAGTGCAGTGGTGTTCGGGCAATGTAGGGGGTCGTGATGGGGCTGGTGTTTCAGGGTTTAGGGCAGTGCAGTGGTGTTCGGGCAGTGTAGGGGGTCTTGCTGGGGGTGGTGTTTCAGGGTTTAGGGCAGTGGTGTTCGGGCAGTGTAGGGGGTCTTGCTGGGGGTGATGTTTCAGGGTTTAGGGCAGTGCAGTGGTGTACGGGCAGTGTAGGGTGTCGTGCTGGGTGTGGTGTTTCAGGGTTTAGGGCAGTGCAGTGGTGTTCGGGCAGTGTAAAGGGTCGTGCACGGGGTGGTGTTTCAGGGTTTAGGGCAGTGCAGTGGTGTTCGGGCAGTGTAGGGGGTTGTGCTGGGGCTGGTGTTTCAGGGTTTAGGGCAGTGCAATGGTGTTCTGGCAGTGTAGGGGGTCGTGCTGGGGCTAGTGTTTCACGGTTTAGGGCAGTGCAGTGGTGTTCGGGCAGTGTAGGGGGTCATGCTGGGGCTGGTGTTTCAGGGTTTAGGGCAGTGCAGTGGTGTTCGTGCAGTGTAGGTGGTCGTGCTGGGGCTGGTGTTTCAGGGTTTAGGGCAGTGCAGTGGTGTTCGGGCAGTGTAGGGGGTCATGCTGGGGCTGGTGTTTCAGGGTTTAGGGCAGTGCAGTGGTGCTCAGGCAGTGTAGGGGGTCGTGCTGGGGGTGGTGTTTATGGGTTTAGGGTAGTGCAGTGGTGTTCGGGCAGTGTAGGGGGTCGTGCTGGGGCTGGTGTTTCAGGGTTTAGGGCAGTGCAGTGGTGTTCGGGCAGTGTAGGGGGTCGTGCTGGGGCTTGTGTTTCAGGGTTTTGGGCAGAGCAGTGGTGTTCGGGCAGTGTAGGGGGTCGTGCTGGGGGTGGTGTTTCAGGGTTTAGGGCAGTGCAGTGGTGTTCGGGCAGTGTAGGGGGTCGTGCTGGGGGTGGTGTTTCAGGGTTTAGGGCAGTGGTGTTCGGGCAGTGTAGGGGGTCTTGCTGGGGGTGATGTTTCAGGGTTTAGGGCAGTGGAGTGGTGTTTGGGCAGTGTAGGGGGTCTTGCTGGGGATAGTGTTTCAGGGTTTAGGGCAGTGCAGTGGTGTTTGGGCAGTGTAGGGGGCCGTGCTGGGGGTGGTGTTTCAGGGTTTAGGGCAGTGCAGTGGTGTTCGGGCTGTGTAGGGGGTCGTGAAGGGGTGGTGTTTCAGGGTTTAGGGCAGTGCAGTGGTGTTCGGCAGTGTAGGGGGTCGTGCTGGGGGTGGTGTTTCAGGGTTTAGGGCAGTACAGTGGTGTTCGAACAGTGTAGGGGGTCGTGCAGGGGCTGGTGTTTCAAGGTTTAGGGCAGTGCAGTGGTGTTCGGGCAGTGTAGGGGGTCGTTCTGGGGGTAGTGTTTTAGGGTTTAGGGTAGTGCAGTGGTGCTTGTGTAGTGTAGGGGGTCGTGCTGGGGGTAGTGTTGTAGGGTTTAGGGTAGTGCAGTGGTGTTCCGGCAGTGTAGGGGGTCTTGCTAGGGGTGGTGTTTCAGGGTTTAGGGTAGTGCAGTGGTGTTCGGGCAGTGTAGGGGGTCTTGCTGGGGGTGGTGTTTCAGGGTTTAGGGCAGTGGTGTTCGGGCAGTGTAGGGGGTCTTGCTGGGGGTGATGTTTCAGGGTTTAGGGCAGTGCAGTGGTGTTCGGGCAGTGTAGGGGTTCTTGCTGGGGGTAGTGTTTCAGGGTTTAGGGCAGTGCAGTGGTGTTCGGTGCAGTGTAGGGGGTCGTGCTGGGGATGGTGTTTCAGGGTTTAGGGCAGTGCAGTAGTGTTCGGGCAGTGTAGGGGGTCGTGCAGGGGGAATGGTGTTTCAGGGTTTAGGGCAGTGCAGTGGTGTTCGGGCAGTGTAGGGTGTCGTGCTGGGGGTGGTGTTTCAGGGTTTAGGGCAGTGCAGTGGTGTTCGGGCAGTGTAGGGGGTCGTGCACGGGGTGGTGTTTCAGGGTTTAGGGCAGTGCAGTAGTGTTCGGGCAGAGTAGGGGGTTGTGCGGGGGCTGGTGTTTCAGGGTTTAGGGCAGTGCAATGGTGTTCTGGCAGTGTAGGGGGTCGTGCTGGGGCTAGTGTTTCACGGTTTAGGGCAGTGCAGTGGTGTTCGGGCAGTGTAGGGGTCATGCTGGGGCTGGTGTTTCAGGGTTTAGGGCAGTGCAGTGGTGTTCGTGCAGTGTAGGTGGTCGTGCTGGGGCTGGTGTTTCAGGGTTTAGGGCAGTGCAGTGGTGTTCGGGCAGTGTAGGGGGTCGTGCTGGGGGTGGTGTTTCAGGGTTTAGGGCAGTGCAGTGGTGTTCGGGCAGTGTAGGGGGTCGTGCTGGGGCTGGTGTTTCAGGGTTTTGGGCAGTGCAGTGGTGTTCGGGCAGTGTAGGGGGTCGTCCTGGGGGTGGTGTTTTAGGATTTAGGGCACTGCAGTGTTGTTTGGGCAGTGTAGGGGGTCTTGCTGGGCGTGGTGTTTCAGGGTTTAGGGCAGTGGTGTTCGGGCAGTGTAGGGGGTCTTGCTGGGGGTGATGTTTCAGGGTTTAGGGCAGTGCAGTGATGTTCGGGCAGTGTAGGGGTCTTGCTGGGGCTGGTGTTTCAAGGTTTAGGGCAGTGCAGTAGTGTTCGTGCAGTGTACGGGGTCATGCTGGGGCGGTGTTTCAGGGTTTAGGGCAGTGCAGTAGTGTTCGGGCAGTGTAGGGGGTCGTGCAGGGGGTGGTGTTTCAGGGTTTAGGGCAGTGCAATGGTGTTCGGGCAGTGTAGGGGTTGTGCTGGGGGTGGTGTTTCAGGGTTTAGGGCAGTGCAGTAGTGTTCAGGCAGTGTAGTGGGTCATGCAGGGGTGGTGTTTCAGGGTTTAGGGCAGTGCAGTGGTGTTCGGGCAATGTAGGGGGTCGTGCTGGGGCTGGTGTTTCAGGGTTTAGGGCAGTGCAGTGGTGTTCGGGCAGTGTAGGGGTCTTGCTGGGGGTGGTGTTTCAGGGTTTAGGGCAGTGGTGTTCGGGCAGTGTAGGGGGTCTTGCTGGGGGTGATGTTTCAGGGTTTAGGGCAGTGCAGTGGTGTTCGGGCAGTGTAGGGGGTCTTGCTGGGGGTAGTGTTTCAGGGTTTAGGGCAGTGCAGGGGTGTTCGTGCAGTGTAGGGGGTCGTGCTGGGGATGGTGTTTCAGGGTTTAGGCCAGTGCAGTAGTGTTCGGGCAGAGTAGGGGGTCGTGCAGGGGGAATGGTGTTTCAGGGTTTAGGGCAGTGCAGTGGTGTTCGGGCAGTGTAGTGGGTCATGCAGGAAGTGGTGTTTCAGGGTTTAGGGCAGTGCAGTGGTGTTCGGGCAATGTAGGGGGTCGTGATGGGGCTGGTGTTTCAGGGTTTAGGGCAGTGCAGTGGTGTTCGGGCAGTGTAGGGGGTCTTGCTGGGGGTGGTGTTTCAGGGTTTAGGGCAGTGGTGTTCGGGCAGTGTAGGGGGTCTTGCTGGGGGTGATGTTTCAGGGTTTAGGGCAGTGCAGTGGTGTACGGGCAGTGTAGGGTGTCGTGCTGGGTGTGGTGTTTCAGGGTTTAGGGCAGTGCAGTGGTGTTCGGGCAGTGTAGGGGGTCGTGCACGGGGTGGTGTTTCAGGGTTTAGGGCAGTGCAGTGGTGTTCGGGCAGTGTAGGGGGTTGTGCTGGGGCTGGTGTTTCAGGGTTTAGGGCAGTGCAATGGTGTTCTGGCAGTGTAGGGGGTCGTGCTGGGGCTAGTGTTTCACGGTTTAGGGCAGTGCAGTGGTGTTCGGGCAGTGTAGGGGGTCATGCTGGGGCTGGTGTTTCAGGGTTTAGGGCAGTGCAGTGGTGTTCGTGCAGTGTAGGTGGTCGTGCTGGGGCTGGTGTTTCAGGGTTTAGGGCAGTGCAGTGGTGTTCGGGCAGTGTAGGGGGTCATGCTGGGGCTGGTGTTTCAGGGTTTAGGGCAGTGCAGTGGTGCTCAGGCAGTGTAGGGGGTCGTGCTGGGGGTGGTGTTTATGGGTTTAGGGTAGTGCAGTGGTGTTCGGGCAGTGTAGGGGTCGTGCTGGGGCTGGTGTTTCAGGGTTTAGGGCAGTGCAGTGGTGTTCGGGCAGTGTAGGGGGTCGTGCTGGGGCTTGTGTTTCAGGGTTTTGGGCAGAGCAGTGGTGTTCGGGCAGTGTAGGGGGTCGTGCTGGGGGTGGTGTTTCAGGGTTTAGGGCAGTGCAGTGGTGTTCGGGCAGTGTAGGGGGTCGTGCTGGGGGTGGTGTTTCAGGGTTTAGGGCAGTGGTGTTCGGGCAGTGTAGGGGGTCTTGCTGGGGGTGATGTTTCAGGGTTTAGGGCAGTGGAGTGGTGTTTGGGCAGTGTAGGGGGTCTTGCTGGGGATAGTGTTTCAGGGTTTAGGGCAGTGCAGTGGTGTTTGGGCAGTGTAGGGGGCCGTGCTGGGGGTGGTGTTTCAGGGTTTAGGGCAGTGCAGTGGTGTTCGGGCTGTGTAGGGGGTCGTGAAGGGGGTGGTGTTTCAGGGTTTAGGGCAGTGCAGTGGTGTTCGGCAGTGTAGGGGGTCGTGCTGGGGGTGGTGTTTCAGGGTTTAGGGCAGTACAGTGGTGTTCGAACAGTGTAGGGGGTCGTGCAGGGGCTGGTGTTTCAAGGTTTAGGGCAGTGCAGTGGTGTTCGGGCAGTGTAGGGGGTCGTTCTGGGGGTAGTGTTTTAGGGTTTAGGGTAGTGCAGTGGTGCTTGTGTAGTGTAGGGGGTCGTGCTGGGGGTAGTGTTGTAGGGTTTAGGGTAGTGCAGTGGTGTTCCGGCAGTGTAGGGGGTCTTGCTAGGGGTGGTGTTTCAGGGTTTAGGGTAGTGCAGTGGTGTTCGGGCAGTGTAGGGGGTCTTGCTGGGGGTGGTGTTTCAGGGTTTAGGGCAGTGGTGTTCGGGCAGTGTAGGGGGTCTTGCTGGGGTGATGTTTCAGGGTTTAGGGCAGTGCAGTGGTGTTCGGGCAGTGTAGGGGTTCTTGCTGGGGGTAGTGTTTCAGGGTTTAGGGCAGTGCAGTGGTGTTCGTGCAGTGTAGGGGGTCGTGCTGGGGATGGTGTTTCAGGGTTTAGGGCAGTGCAGTAGTGTTCGGGCAGTGTAGGGGGTCGTGCAGGGGGAATGGTGTTTCAGGGTTTAGGGCAGTGCAGTGGTGTTCGGGCAGTGTAGGGTGTCGTGCTGGGGGTGGTGTTTCAGGGTTTAGGGCAGTGCAGTGGTGTTCGGGCAGTGTAGGGGGTCGTGCACGGGTGGTGTTTCAGGGTTTAGGGCAGTGCAGTAGTGTTCGGGCAGAGTAGGGGGTTGTGCGGGGGCTGGTGTTTCAGAGTTTAGGGCAGTGCAATGGTGTTCTGGCAGTGTAGGGGGTCGTGCTGGGGCTAGTGTTTCACGGTTTAGGGCAGTGCAGTGGTGTTCGGGCAGTGTAGGGGGTCATGCTGGGGCTGGTGTTTCAGGGTTTAGGGCAGTGCAGTGGTGTTCGTGCAGTGTAGGTGGTCGTGCTGGGGCTGGTGTTTCAGGGTTTAGGGCAGTGCAGTGGTGTTCGTGCAGTGTAGGGGGTCATGCTGGGGCTGGTGTTTCAGGGTTTAGGGCAGTGCAGTGGTGTTCGGGCAGTGTAGTGGGTCATGCAGGGGGTGGTGTTTCAGGGTTTAGGGCAGTGCAGTGGTGTTCGGGCAATGTAGGGGGTCGTGCTGGGGCTGGTGTTTCAGGGTTTAGGGCAGTGCAGTGGTGTTCGGGCAGTGTAGGGGGTCTTGCTGGGGGTGGTGTTTCAGGGTTCAGGGCAGTGGTGTTCGGGCAGTGTAGGGGGTCTTGCTGGGGGTGATGTTTCAGGGTTTAGGGCAGTGCAGTGGTGTTCGGGCAGTGTAGGGGGTCTTGCTGGGGGTAGTGTTTCAGGGTTTAGGGCAGTGCAGGGGTGTTCGTGCAGTGTAGGGGGTCGTGCTGGGGATGGTGTTTCAGGGTTTAGGCCAGTGCAGTAGTGTTCGGGCAGAGTAGGGGGTCGTGCAGGGGGAATGGTGTTTCAGGGTTTAGGGCAGTGCAGTGGTGTTCGGGCAGTGTAGTGGGTCATGCAGGAAGTGGTGTTTCAGGGTTTAGGGCAGTGCAGTGGTGTTCGGGCAATGTAGGGGGTCGTGATGGGGCTGGTGTTTCAGGGTTTAGGGCAGTGCAGTGGTGTTCGGGCAGTGTAGGGGGTCTTGCTGGGGGTGGTGTTTCAGGGTTTAGGGCAGTGGTGTTCGGGCAGTGCAGGGGGTCTTGCTGGGGGTGATGTTTCAGGGTTTAGGGCAGTGCAGTAGTGTTCGGGCAGTGTAGGGTGTCGTGCTGGGTGTGGTGTTTCAGGGTTTAGGGCAGTGCAGTGGTGTTCGGGCAGTGTAGGGGGTCGTGCACGGGGTGGTGTTTCAGGGTTTAGGACAGTGCAGTGGTGTTCGGGCAGTGTAGGGGGTTGTGCTGGGGCTGGTGTTTCAGGGTTTAGGGCAGTGCAATGGTGTTCTGGCAGTGTAGGGGGTCGTGCTGGGGCTAGTGTTTCACGGTTTAGGGCAGTGCAGTGGTGTTCGGGCAGTGTAGGGGCTCATGCTGGGGCTGGTGTTTCAGGGTTTAGGGCAGTGCAGTGGTGTTCGGGCAATGTAGGGGGTCGTGATGGGGCTGGTGTTTCAGGGTTTAGGGCAGTGCAGTGGTGTTCGGGCAGTGTAGGTGGTCTTGCTGGGGGTGGTGTTTCAGGGTTTAGGGCAGTGGTGTTCGGGCAGTGTAGGGGGTCTTGCTGGGGGTGATGTTTCAGGGTTTAGGGCAGTGCAGTGGTGTTCGGGCAGTGTAGGGTGTCGTGCTGGGGGTGGTGTTTCAGGGTTTAGGGCAGTGCAGTGGTGTTCGGGCAGTGTAGGGTGTCGTGCTGGGTGTGGTGTTTCAGGGTTTAGGGCAGTGCAGTGGTGTTCGGGCAGTGTAGGGGTCATGCACGGGGTGGTGTTTCAGGGTTTAGGGCAGTGCAGTGGTGTTCGGGCAGTGTAGGGGGTTGTGCTGGGGCTGGTGTTTCAGGGTTTAGGGCAGTGCAATGGTGTTCTGGCAGTGTAGGGGGTCGTGCTGGGGCTAGTGTTTCACGGTTTAGGGCAGTGCAGTGGTGTTCGGGCAGTGTAGGGGGTCATGCTGGGGCTGGTGTTTCAGGGTTTTGGGCAGAGCAGTGGTGTTCGGGCAGTGTAGGGGGTCGTGCTGGGGGTGGTGTTTCAGGGTTTAGGGCAGTGCAGTGGTGTTCGGGCAGTGTAGGGGGTCGTGCTGGGGGTGGTGTTTCAGGGTTTAGGGCAGTGGTGTTCGGGCAGTGTAGGGGGTCTTGCTGGGGGTGATGTTTCAGGGTTTAGGGCAGTGGAGTGGTGTTTGGGCAGTGTAGGGGTCTTGCTGGGGATAGTGTTTCAGGGTTTAGGGCAGTGCAGTGGTGTTTGGGCAGTGTAGGGGGCCGTGCTGGGGGTGGTGTTTCAGGGTTTAGGGCAGTGCAGTGGTGTTCGGGCAGTGTAGGGGGTCGTGAAGGGGTGGTGTTTCAGGGTTTAGGGCAGTGCAGTGGTGTTCGGCAGTGTAGGGGGTCGTGCTGGGGGTGGTGTTTCAGGGTTTAGGGCAGTACAGTGGTGTTCGAACAGTGTAGGGGGTCGTGCAGGGGCTGGTGTTTCAAGGTTTAGGGCAGTGCAGTGGTGTTCGGGCAGTGTAGGGGGTCGTTCTGGGGGTAGTGTTTTAGGGTTTAGGGTAGTGCAGTGGTGCTTGTGTAGTGTAGGGGTCGTGCTGGGGGTAGTGTTGTAGGGTTTAGGGTAGTGCAGTGGTGTTCGGGCAGTGTAGGGGGTCTTGCTGGGGGTGGTGTTTCAGGGTTTAGGGTAGTGCAGTGGTGTTCGGGCAGTGTAGGGGGTCTTGCTGGGGGTAGTGTTTCAGGGTTTAGGGCAGTGGTGTTCGGGCAGTGTAGGGGTCTTGCTGGGGGTGATGTTTCAGGGTTTAGGGCAGTGCAGTGGTGTTCGGGCAGTGTAGGGGTTCTTGCTGGGGGTAGTGTTTCAGGGTTTAGGGCAGTGCAGTGGTGTTCGTGCAGTGTAGGGGGTCGTGCTGGGGATGGTGTTTCAGGGTTTAGGGCAGTGCAGTAGTGTTCGGGCAGTGTAGGGGGTCGTGCAGGGGGAATGGTGTTTCAGGGTTTAGGGCAGTGCAGTGGTGTTCGGGCAGTGTAGGGTGTCGTGCTGGGGGTGGTGTTTCAGGGTTTAGGGCAGTGCAGTGGTGTTTGGGCAGTGTAGGGGTCGTGCACGGGGTGGTGTTTCAGGGTTTAGGGCAGTGCAGTAGTGTTCGGGCAGAGTAGGGGGTTGTGCGGGGGCTGGTGTTTCAGGGTTTAGGGCAGTGCAATGGTGTTCTGGCAGTGTAGGGGGTCGTGCTGGGGCAAGTGTTTCACGGTTTAGGGCAGTGCAGTGGTGTTCTGGCAGTGTAGGGGGTCATGCTGGGGCTGGTGATTCAGGGTTTAGGGCAGTGCAGTGGTGTTCGTGCAGTGTAGGTGGTCGTGCTGGGGCTGGTGTTTCAGGGTTTAGGGCAGTGCAGTTGTGTTCGTGCAGTGTAGGGGGTCATGCTGGGGCTGGTGTTTCTGGGTTTAGGGCAGTGCAGTGGTGCTCAGGCAGTGTAGGGGGTCGTGCTGGGGGTGGTGTTTCTGGGTTTAGGGTAGTGCAGTGGTGTTCGGGCAGTGTAGGGGGTCGTGCTGGGGCTGGTGTTTCAGGGTTTAGGGCAGTGCAGTGGTGTTCGGGCAGTGTAGGGGGTCGTGCTGGGGCTGGTGTTTCAGGGTTTTGGGCAGAGCAGTGGTGTTCGTGCAGTGTAGGGGGTCGTGCTGGGGTGGTGTTTCAGGGTTTAGGGCAGTGCAGTGGTGTTCGGGCAGTGTAGGGGGTCGTGCTGGGGGTGGTGTTTCAGGGTTTAGGGCAGTGGTGTTCGGGCAGTGTAGGGGGTCTTGCTGGGGGTGATGTTTCTGGGTTTAGGGCAGTGGAGTGGTGTTTGGGCAGTGTAGGGGTCTTGCTGGGGATAGTGTTTCAGGGTTTAGGGCAGTGCAGTGGTGTTTGGGCAGTGTAGGGGGCTGTGCTGGGGGTGGTGTTTCAGGGTTTAGGGCAGTGCAGTGGTGTTCGGGCAGTGTAGGGGGTCGTGAAGGGGTGGTGTTTCAGGGTTTAGGGCAGTGCAGTGGTGTTCGGGCAGTGTAGGGGGTCGTGCTGGGGGTGGTGTTTCAGGGTTTAGGGCAGTGCAGTGGTGTTCGAACAGTGTAGGGGGTCGTGCAGGGGCTGGTGTTTCAAGGTTTAGGGCAGTGCAGTGGTGTTCGGGCAGTGTAGGGGTTCGTTCTGGGGGTAGTGTTTTAGGGTTTAGGGTAGTGCAGTGGTGCTTGTGTAGTGTAGGGGGTCGTGCTGGGGGTAGTGTTTTAGGGTTTAGGGTTGTGCAGTGGTGTTTGTGTAGTGTAGGGGGTCATGTTTTAGGGTAGTGCAGTGGTGTTTGGATAGTGTAGGGGGTCGTGCTGGGGGTATTGTTTTAGGATTTAGGTTAGTGCAGTGGTGTTTGGGTAGTGTAGGGGATCGTGCTGGGGGTAGTGTTTTAGGGTTTAGGGTAGTGCAGTGGTGTTTGTGTAGTGTAGGGGGTCATGCTGGGGGTAGTGTTTTAGGGTTTAGGATAGTGCAGTGGTGCTTGTGTAGTGTAGGGAGTCGTGCTGGGGTAGTGTTTTAGGGTTTAGAGTAGTGCAGTAGTGTTTTTGTAGTGTAGGGGGTCATGTTTTAAGATGCAATGCTCCAATACCTGACCAGTCTGCACTACATAAAACTGCAAAAAAACTAAAAATAAAAAGTGTTTTGCACACTTTTGTCATTGGGCTATATGTGGGCTACATCTGGGTAATATTTGTGCTACATTTGGGCTCTTTTTTCTCTGGTGGCCATCTTGGAAGACTTCTTTGTTATGAAGTTTCCTAATTTCCTCATTTACTGCAGTCTCCTCAGTAGGAAATGCTTTCAGTTTTTTACTTTGATTCCATCAAGAAGGCATTCAGATGTGTCTCACATTTGCCGTAAATTCAGAATGTTAGCACTCTAGTTGCTCATTAGATCACTGTACTAAAGCTACTGCTCACCAGGGAGTTAACTGGAAGTCTGCTGCTGGTATTGAAAGTGATTGTTTCAGTCTGCATGTCAGAATTTTCTAATGAAATAGAAGAGGATTTGAGATCTCACTTAAAACATGCCCTCATTTTTCTTTCTGCAGCACTAACCATAATTTCTATTTAAAAAGGAACCCCTCATTTTGTTCCTTTTTAAATTAAATGTTTTAAGTATTAACGGTTTATTCCAATCAAGATGGCTTCCGGTGTGCCATACTTTTGTCATAAGTAAGGCTGTTAGCGCTCTAGTTGTTCTTTAGAACACTCTGGGAAGCTGCAGTAGAACACAAAGGCATCAACTGGCAGGCTGCTCCTGTTGAAATATAACAGGAAGATATTTGAGATCACACTTGAAACATGTCCTAATTTTTCTTTCTACAGCACTACCCATAATTTTTATGACAAAATTAATCCCATCATTTTGTTCCTTTTTAAATTAAATGTTTTAAGTGTTACCAGTTTATTCCAATCAAGATGGCTTCAGGTGTGCCATACTTTTGTCATAAGTAAGGCTGTTAGCACTCTAGTTGTTCTTTAGAACACTCTGGGAAGCTGCAGTAGAACACAAAGGCATCAACTGACAGGCTGCTCCTGTTGAAATATAACAGGAAGATATTTGAGATCTCACTTGAAACATGTCCTAATTTTTCTTTCTATAGCACTAACCATAATTTCTATGACAAAATGAACCCCATCATTTTGTTCCTTTTTAAATTAAATGTTTTAAGTGTTACCAGTTTATTCCAATCAAGATGGCTTCAGGTGTGCCATACTTTTGTCATAAGTAAGGCTGTTAGCACTGTAGTTGTTCTTTAGAACACTCTGGGAAGCTGCAGTAGAACACAAAGGAATCAACTGACAGTCTCTGCCCTTGTTAGATGTACATGTTTTACTGAGAATGTCAGACTTCATTCTCACATGACTGAGAAAGATAATGTGAATTTACAGAAAATATGCTCTCATTTTAGCTTCTGGAGCACCTTCCAAAACTGTATGGGATAAGCATGTGAAAATAGTTTTCTCTCAAACATGATTCATGATATCCCAGCAGAAGGTTTTTCACAGGGTAAAAGCACCTTAGAACACACCACAATTCCTGAAATTAGTATGGTACCATCAACAAATGAATTCTAATGTAACTAAAGTCTGTTATCACCCTTAATAGTTCTCCTTTTGGTAACCCTCAAAATCTTTGAATCACTACAAGGCATTTCAATTGGGTACTATCATGTATATTGGTCTCAAGATGGCTGCCAGCAATTCCAGGATGAAGTGCTGACAGCCAATCAGATCTCACGATGACATGTGTGGTTAGGCTCCGCCCAGATATATATGTGTTTTACTTTTGATTTTCTCAGCAACTACTGAGCGGATTTACACCATTTAACAAAAGGGTTCTTTATGAACCAAGAACTACCTCTTTGCCAAATTTGGTGTAATTCCGTTCAGCAGTTCGGGCTGTAGCCTTGCATAAAGTTTCCTACGGTAAATTGATTTTTTTACTCTTATTTTTTTAATTTCTCCGCAACTACTGAGCGGATTTACACCATTTAACAAAAGGGTTCTTTCTGAATCAAGAACTACCTCTTTGCCAAATTTGGTGTAATTCCGTTCAGCAGTTCAGGCTGTAGCCGTGTCTAAAGTTTCCTATGGGAAAATGAATGGGGAAAACACGTTTTGGGACCGCCCTTTTTCTCGGCCCCCGCTTGATGAATCACCCGAGACTTTCAGGGTAGGAGCGGACCGGAGCGGGCCATAAAGTTTGAAAATTTCGCGAAGATTCGTCAACCAGCAAGAGAGTTATTTCAAATAGAATGTCGCGGATTTCCTATGGAAAATAGGTCCTAACTATAACTATCTACTGGCGACCGCCAGTAGATTATATATATATATATATATATATATATATATATATATATATATATATATATATATATATATATATATATATATATATATATATATATATATATATATATATATAAATTAATAATATATATGTGTGAGTGTGTATATATATGTATTAATATGTATAATGTGCATATAGTATATATATATGCCGTTTAACGAATCTTCGCAAAATTTTCAAAATGAATGGGGCGCTCTGGTCAGCTCCTGTCTTGAAAGTTTTTTTTTTTAACAGTCCACAGCAGTGTACATATTCCAGTATCCGTGACATTATAACAGGGGGAGATAAGTCAAGCATAAATGAAAAACATCACAGAGGGTGTAAACCCATAAAATAAACAGTAGGTACAGTAGCGGCTTGTCAAATAACAGATCCCAATCATAATTGTATTGTAAGGGACATCACTCCAGATGAAAATAATTATGACCATGTACAACAATATTACCCATAATGACACATTTGTATTTGAGCAGAACGCTACGGCACATTGAGTTTACACATCGTCCATTCCATTCTCCTCTCTTGACAGTAAGTACTGTGTATACAGCCCCCAGAAATTCTTGGGGCGACTTTGTGGAGGCATAAGCTCGATATATGTTTCGGACTGCATGTTACAAAAAATCATATCTTTCTCCCACTCCAATTTTGAGGGTGGGGGTCCTCGCGCCCAGCGAATAGCTATCTGCCTCTTAGCCAGAAGGAGGCCCAGACCCAAAAGCTTCCTAACTCCTTTAGGCTGTGGTTTAGTGTATCCCAATAGGGCCATTAGGGGGTCCGGTGTAAGCGGAATTTCCACAATGTTCCCCAATTCCTGGAAAATCTGGGTCCAAAAAGCCGCTATTTGTGGACATACCCATGCCGTATGGAAAAAAACTGCACGCTTGCCCCGCAGAGCTCACATCTGTCGGAGTCTCTAAAGCCGTATCTTTGGAGACGAGCAGGTGTATAATACGTTCTATTTAAAAACTTAAAATGTATTAATGTATGCCTGCCATTTAAATACACTGATTGGGTGACCTCGCAGCAGTACTTCCATTGACTATCATCGATGGGAGCCTCCAAGTCCGTCTGCCACTGCGCTCTTGGCGGGGAGTAGTTAGCACGGCAATATTCCTGGGACATAATGTATATATTGGAGACCAACTTATACGAGGACTTGGCACGTATAAGTTAAGTGAAAGATGAGAGAGCAGGGGGCTCTAAATATTCATCTCCCAACAGCGCTCTCAGGGCATGCTGCGCCCTGAAGTAATGGAATTGTACTAATGTGCTAGCACCGTGATCTGCAGTGGCAACCTCATCCCAAGTCCGAGCTCTGCCGTCTAAAAAGAAATCACCCATATTATGAATCTGGACATTTCCAAGCGCTTTCGTGACCGCTACCTCAGAGCCCAATGAGAACCATTGACACCAATCCAGTGGGAGTAGTGGGTAGTAAAGCAGAGTGCACGCCTGCCTCTTCAATAATTCACTCCATGCATGGACCGTCGAGTTAATAGAATCGAGAATGCCATAATGTCTGTTGGGGGGCTGAGTGAGTAGCCTGGGGAGCGGGGACGGATCAGACGCAACTCTCTCTATGAGAAGGTGCTGGAGAGTATGTGGTCCATGGCACCAGGAATAAGCATTCGAGCCCTGAGCAGCTCTGTAATAAAGCTCAAGGTCTGGGGCGCCCAGTCCACCCATCGAATATGGAAGCGTAAGTGTAGCCATCTTGACCCTAGGGGATTTCCCCGCCCAAGCCAGTCTAACCATCAAGGCCTTGAGGTTTTTGAAAAAGTGTGGGGGAACCACCATAGGTATGTTAGTGAAGAGAAACAACAGTCTGGGCAAGACTATCATCTTCATCAGAGATATGCGGCCCACCAGGGAGAGAGGTAGCTTGATCCACCTTTCAATGTCACTTTCTAGTTTAGTGAGCGCCCTGCCATAGTTGTCACGCAGTACCAATTCTGAATCAGTGTGGACTTGTATACCCAAATATCTGACCGACTCATTCGTCCATTGTAAAGGGTAGTCTAAATCAAATGGGACCATCGAGGGAGTTAGTGGAAATATGATGGATTTATTCCAATTAATTTTTAACCCTGATATTCCACCAAATTTGATAACTTCACGAATTAAATGGGAAAGGTTGGTGGCGGGATCCCTAACATATAATAACATGTCGTCAGCGTAAGTGGACATAATTAAATTATAGGTAGGGAAACGAATGCCCCGATGCCCATGGTATTCCCTCCGTGCACGTGCCAAGGGTGCTGCGACTATGGGGTATAATAACGGAGAAAGAGGACACCCCTGTCTCGTGCCCTGGGATATTGGAAATGAAGATGAAACATGATTGCTAATTCTGACCCTAGCTGTCGGCTGGTTATATAGTATAGAAACCAAGCCTATGAAAATATCCCCCAACCCCATCCTATGCAGCACTTCCATCATAAAAGTCCACTCTACAGAGTTGAAAGCCTTTTCGGCATCTAAAAAAATAGTGGCAGCATTAAGTTCGGGTTCGACATGCTGTTTGACGCCGAATACTGTCTGTAAGTTTTGGGTAAGCATCCGTCCCGGCACAAAGCCAGCTTGCTCAGGCCCAACAAGGGTAGGGAGAATAGGGGAAAGTCTATTAGCAAGAATTTTGGTGAATATTTTACTATCCACATTACATTAAGGAGTGAGAGAGGTCTATAAGATGCGCACAACTGGGGGGGTTTGTCGGGTTTTAATAGTGTGACTATGAGCAGCTCCCTCATTGATTGCGGCATTATACCAGTGTCTGCTTTTTTCTTGAATAATTTACTGAGATAGGGAAGCAGGAGATCTATATAAGCTTTATAGAAGGGGACCATAAGTCAAACCATACCCGGAGCGCTACCATCCCGCATAGAATTCAAAGCGATGTGGATTTCGGTAGCATCTAGCGGCCTCATTAGGTATTCTCTGTGAGAGTTGGTTAACCATGGCAGTGGCAAATGCTCCAGATAGTCGAGTACAGCGGACTCGTCAATTGTGATGTGCAAACCATACAGCTCCCTATAGTACTGACTAAATGCATTTGCTATATCAGCAGGGTCTGTTAGAATGGTGCCATCTCCATTGTCTAACTCAGAAACCCCCCTCGTATTCCTCTGGCGTCGGGCTAGAGCAGCCAACACTGCCCCTGGTCTGTCACCCTCACCGCAGGATTTAGCGATAGCATATTTCCCCATATGCTTAACTTCACTGTCGGCCTCTGCACTATATTCTTCAAGCGATTCTTTAATAGCCTGACCAATCTGAGGGTCACAGCACCCCTTGGGGTCCGATTCCAATTCAACAAGCTTCTGCTCCAAAGCGGAGAGTCTGCCCCTAATCGAACGCAAAACTTCAGCATGTTTACTAATAGTGACCCCCCTGATATATACTTTAAATGCCTCCCAGACTGTAGTGAAGTGCCTCACGGAGTCTATGTTGATAGGGAAAAATCAGAAATGGAGGTAGCCAGTTCAGCTTTGAAAGCAGTATCCAGTAGCGAATATGGGGGTAACCTCCATGTGAACAGAGCTACAATCCTTGGAGGTGTCTCAACATCTAGGATAATTGGGGAGTGGTCTGAAAAAGTGCAGGGCATGACTACGCAATTATGAACACGATGGAGGAGTGATCTCTCCAGCAAGATATAGTCAATTCTAGTGTGTGTGTTATGGGGGACAGAATAATGGGTGAAACCGCCTGCCTCAGGGTGCCTCGCCCTCCATACATCTACCAAATCTAACTGCAGCGCTACATCAATAATGGCTTTGGCGGAGGCCGAGACACGGCGTCCCTGCTCACCCGACTTGTCCAGGAAGGGGTTCAGAATACAGTTCAGGTCTCCGCCCATTATTGCGGTATAGTAGGGTCATTTGAAATCTGAGCCAGCAGTGACCTGTAAAATAAAGGGTCATCATAGTTGGGGCCATATATATTAACAACTTGAATATCTAACCCTGTGCCTCGACACCTGGAAACGGCATATCTTCCATTGGGAACAGTTTTTAACTCTGTCAGGGAGATGCCGGACTTGGGATTGATCCAGGTTAGGACCTCCCTAGCGTGGGAGGTGAACCCCGCCGCATGAAATGCGCCCTGCAGTCTCTTGCTGTTAAGGAGACTGTTATTAGGGGCTAAGTGAGTTTCTTGCAATAAAGCGACATCTATTACGTGACATTTAAGATAAGCTAGTGTTTTACGCAATTTCCTATGATCATTTGGCCCCCGGATATTCCAAGTGATGAGCCTAACTTTCCCCGTAGGCATCGGGGAGTATCGTCTAGTGGCTGCTGTAGTCTACTCATAGTGACCCCTGGATGTCGTCATATGGAACTGTCACACAAAATCCACACACAACGTAAACATGTACAGCAACTGTGGATACAGAACAAAATCCCAAATCCCCCCACCCACGCAATGCCTACCCCAACAAGGCATTTACGGCCTATTTCCCACCCTACATAACAATACAAAATATAACAATAATGTATGACAATAGTCAAAAAACAGAAAGAAGCCATGAAACTTCTAGGGGGTAACCCACGGAGGCGGATGTGGCCAGACATATCAGAAGTGGACAAACAAAAGCATTGCCGTCTAAGCAGAAGCGATTTTTCACCCAGGGGAGATGCCGCCCCCAAAAATAATAATATAACCTTATTCTTCCAAGTGTAAGTGCGTCACCGAGTGGCCATATTGCTGATTGGGCTCAACCCACCAAGACATTATAGGAATAAATGAGGGCAATCTGAGACCTTAGAAGAGAAAATATAACTGAAGCATCTCTATTGTATTTGAAAGATGTATAACAATGGACAATAAAAAAGGAAAAAAAGCAGACCCTGAGTTGCCTGAGCCAACAGATAAAGTTAATCGTTATCGTCCAGATAACCACTGCAGCTGCTTCACCTGAGCGGGAGGGTTCCTTACTCCGTTCAATGCCCCTCCAATCTTTGAGAGCTCTTTGAAGGGCCCTAGGGTCCGTAAAAATCTTCGTCGATCCATTTACCACAACCCTGAGTCTAGCTGGATACCAACATTGCGTATTCTATATTTTGTTCCTTTAGCTTGTGTTTCATTGGGATGAATTGCCTCCTAGCCTCCTGAACCTTAAGCATAAAGTCTGGAAACAGCAAAAGTGTGGAGCCTTCATATTTTAACTCACCCAATTCTCTAGCCTTCTTAAGAGCAGCATCTCTGTCCAGATAGTTTAGTAACTTAGCGATGATGGGGCGCAGGGGCGCACGGTGGAGGAGGGGGACCCAGGGAGCGGTGCGCACGCTCCACTACAAACATAGAGGAAAAAGTCTTGACGCCCAACATGTCTCTGAGCAGTTTCTCCACAAATACCTCCATGACCCCTGTAGCGGTAGATTCCGGAAGACCAGTAATGCACAGGTTACTACGCCTAGATCTGGCCTCAAGGTCATCAGCCTTATCCTGAATCGTAGTTAACGCCTTCTCCATCTGTTTCTGCACATTGTGTACCTGCATTTGCGCATCCTCTACTTCAGAGATACGCCGCTCTGACATATCAAGGCGTTCTGCATGTTTGTCGAGCCTTTCCGGCATTCGGTCCATTCTATAGGATAAGAAATCGATCTTACCATCAATTGTGGAAAGGCTTTTTTGGATAGTTGCCAGGATATGCTTAAATTCGCTGCCTGTGACCTCAGATTCATCACCAGATCCAGGAGCTGACATCCCAGAAGCCTCTTCTCTATGTCTAGATTTGCACAACTCAAAGTTCAGCTTAGATTGAGCTTTATCCGGCTTGCCCATGATGGAAATGTTCCAAGCGCACAAAAAGGATACTGCCTCCACTCAACAACACTCGTGGGCCCTATTCAGGGCAAGAAACAGGGGATAGTGGCTGTTATAGGAGCGAGCCGCAGGAGCCCACCCCGAGCACTCCAACTCAGCCAGTGAACACCCTCAGCAAAGCACTGCGGCAGCAGTAGCAGTCCTTTTTGTAAGAATATCTCACACCATCAGTATAGTAATGGGACCAACCAGCGATGTCCGCAGTGGAACGCGCTCACCTCACAGGCCCACAGCAACTCACGGGAATGCAGAGTCAACTCCCCAAGTGTCGCCACACCGATCTTAACAATTGCTCCACTGGTGAAGTGGGGGTATAACTGTTAGCAGGGGATCACCCCCCTACCCCAATGTTAAAGTCTCCAAGTAAAATGGCAGTCAACCGCGGCACCCCAACAGCTCACAGGATATGTACCGGATCCGGTGTTCCTGTAACTGGTATGGATGCGCAGCTTCCAGCACGTGTAGCCAAGGGTCGGGACCAACACCAGCAGTCCCGGCGGAGTAGGGAGGGGCAGGGGCCCCAATGTAATCAGCAGGGGGAGGAAGTAAAGTCGTCGCACTCACCGTAGGCAGCCAGTACAGCAGAAGAAAAATGCAAAGCTCCCAGCCAATTGCACGATGATCAGGTTGCAGCCCCAGTCCGGCCGCTGTCCCAGGCAGGGAGTGGTCGCCACACCACAAAGAGCGTTATCCAGCCGGGTGTGGGTGCGGCGTGCAAAGCAACAAAAGCGGAGGGCAGCGTCAACCCGCGGACTGTGGAACACCGAACGGGGAACAAGGCAGCATTAAATAGATGGGCCCCAGCAGTGCCCGGCCGTCAGCGGGAGGGCCGTGCCGCCGCTACGGCCTCCCAGCCATGCCAAGGCCGCTCCCGCACTTTGTGTCGCCGGGGAAGAGTTATCCAACTCCCTCGATGCAGCGGAAAGCAGAGTCACCACACAGATAGAGATCACCAATCGGGGCCAGAGGCAGCTCGTTGGGTTTGCCCCCGCAGTGGCCCGCTGGAGCAGCGCAGTAAATTCCACTGCATCAGCGGGAAGGCCACGCACCGTCCGCAGCCCACAGCCACGCCTCAGGCCACTTCAGCCCACTCGTGCTCCGTGACACAAGGGGAAGAGTGCTACTGCTTCCTCACAGCGGCGGTTCGCAGCTCTAGTTTCTATGCACCCCTCACACTCAAATGGCACAGCGGGTCCCGGGGGAAAATCAGATAATTCCGGATAGTTGTAGACGACTCGTGGAGCCGATTTAACACACAGCCATCTTGGAGCCTGGCAAGCTCCGCCCCCTCCTGTCTTGTAAGTTTCGGGGTGATTCGTCAAGCGGGGGCTGAGAAAAAAGGGGGGTCCCAAAACACGTTTTCTCCATGTTAATTTCCATTGGAAACTTTAGACAAAGCTACAGCTCAAATTGCAGAACGGAATTACACCAAATTTGGCAAAAGGGTAGCTCTTGGTTTAGAAAGCGTGCTTTTTTAAAAATGGTGTAAATCCGTTCAGTAGTTCCTGAGAAATTCAAAAATAAAAAATATCGATATCTGGTGGCCGAGGAGGATTCGCGAACCCTCCCGAGCACAAGCTTCATTCTGATTGGCTGCCAAGACTCCAAACCAAAATGTGTTGGCATCCATTTTGTGACTCGGTTGAATCGAGTCACAAGAAAAAGGTAAAAAAAGGTTATAAATGAAGGAAAAGGGGCAGGGTAGAAACACCCTGACCCCCTAGGCCTGGTCAGGGGGTCCCACAGGGACCCCCAGGGCCAAAAAAAGCATTTATTTTTTATTTTTTGGGGCAGAAGTTGCACTGGGTGAGCGAATCCCGCTGAGAAAATTTTAAAAAATGAAGCACGGTCTCCCATGCTTCGTTTTAATGAGCCCCCGGGTGGGCCAGGTCCTGGGGGTATTTGTTAACATTTATGTGGGGGCCCTGCAGAGGCCCCCGCAACCCCGGGGACTGCCACCTCCCCGGAGCTATGTTGATTACATGCGGGGCACGCAACTCCCCTGCAGCCCCCGGGACCGCCACGTCCCCGGGGCTTTTTTTTAAATTAAAGGTGTGGGGGGCTCTTGCCCCCCCTACGTTGCCTGGGGACCATCACCTCCCCGGGGCATTGCTATTATGTGTGGGGGGGCCTTGTGGACCCCCAAGCCCTGGGGACCACCACCTTCCCAGGGTTTCAATAATTAAAAAAATAAGTGTGGGGGGCTCTTGCTCCCCACCACACTGTCCCGGGTGGTGGTCCCCGGGGCATTTATACATTAACTTCTGGGGTACGTTGCGGAACCCCGGCCCCGAGGACCACCACCTCCCTGGAGCTTTGCACACGAAGGAAGGGGGGCTGCACGGCCCCCGTCCTGCATCCCTTCATGGCCCTGGGGAACGCCAACCCCCAGTGCCAGCTCCGGCAATGTCCCGGGGTGCCCACCCCCAGGACATTGCAGTTTGCAATGACAGGGCGGGAGCACGGCTCCCGCCCTGTCATTGCAAACTATGCTTCGCTTCATGGAAGCGAGAGCAGAAAACCTGCTCTCGCTTCCATGAAGCGAAGCAGTATTGCTTTTGGACAAGGGGAGCTCCATGTCAGCAGCTCCCCTTGTCCAAAAGCAATGCCGGCTCCTGCAGGAGGCGGGGAGAGGGCTGGGACTGCAGGGGCATTGGGGCTCCCCAACGGTCCTCAACGTGTGGCCAGGCTCCAGTAGATGGGGCCCCCGGGGCCAATAGTGGCTCAGGGAAGGGGGGCCATGTGGACCCCTCCCGTAATATATATATTTTTTAAATAAAAAAAGAGGTAGTGCTGGAGTCCCCGGGCCGTTATTGGCCTCAGGAGGGGGGCCACGCTGCCCCCCTCCGAAAAAATAAAATAAATAAATGCTGGCCAGGCACCGGGGGATGGCGTCCCCGGGGCAAATAGTGGCCCAGGGAAGGCGGGCCATGCGGCCCCCGTCCCTTATTATTAAAAAAAAATAACGGAGGTAATGCCCCGGGGAATGGGGTCCCCGGGGCGAATACCGAATAATGGAAGTGGGGTGTTTTTTTTCTTCTTTCTATTTTGGAGTCGCGACCCCAACGCGGCTCTCAGCGTGGCCCCCCCATGTAACGTTGCATTGGATTCGCGAATCCACCTCAAATAAATAATTTAGTAGTATATAATTTAGAAGGCAGTGTTGCATTTGTGAAGTTGTTTTAAAGAGGTAGCGTGATTGAAGATAATGATAAGATTAAAATTGATAGAGTTAGTAAAAATATATAAAATTTAAAATTAATAGTTAAACATGAAAAGTGTATTGTGTTGTAGTACATTGAATTCATGCTTTTGCAAATTCGCAACGGATTCGCGAATCCTTAAAAATAAAAAAACAGTAAGTATGTTTAAATAAGAATAAGATTCACTATTGTGTTATAGGGTGGCTCTAAAAAGAGCCCTTGTTTTCATTATGAGTTTGTTGTAGCTACATGTAAGTGCGGATGCACAGCTTTAGGTTGTTAAGAAAGACTCTGTTCCCATGATCTGTGAAGTGTACTCCATCACTTCTGTAGATGTCATCCATATCAAAACGTAGATTGTTGTTATAGATGGAGCCCATCCTATGGTCTCTGAGGTAAGCAGAAAGAGCTTTATTGACATTCTTTCCAGCTTTGTAAATCTGTGGACAGAATTGATTTGACCACTTCCATTTCTGTCTTTGGCATATATCAGAGTATACAAAGACAGTTTGAGGTAGAAGCAACATCAGTTGTGCAAAGGTGTCCTTCATTAGCATTTCCAGACCTACCCCTGTCAATGGGCCTAGGTCATTGCCACCACAGTGCACAATCATGAGGTCAGGGGTTACAGATGCAAAAAGGTTTTAACCAAAGGCATCAATTGGTGCCAAATTAATCCTCTCTGTGCAATCCATTTAATATCCACATTTTGCAAAGCTAGGTCTTTGTCAATACCTCTGCGTTCAGCATTACCTTTTGCACCAGAAAACATAGCTGTGCCTAACAATCCAAAAGGTAAGCATCTTGAAGGGATGTCTGGAAGCAATGAAAAGATGTCTGTAGCTGAGTTAGTCAGTTGGTAGAATGAGAGGTATCTAAAATGGTGGACAAGATGCTGTTTTTATTGGCTGTTTATGAACATTGTACACTCCAAAATAGGGTGCATGTTACTTTCTTTAAAAAGCATGTTTCTTATTGGTTTTTAAAAAATGTTTGAAAGGTACAGCAGATAGGATAAGGTAATATTTTGCAAAAGTCAACCACACCCGCTGTTTGCATTTGTAACCTTGTGTGCTGAACTTGACCTGCCGCTTCAGTTGAATGTTGCAGAAACTGTTACTATGGAAACTGGGATTAAACAGAATGGGGGAAGGGTTGAATCTTATCTGTGGTTTTAAAATATGGAATTGTAATTTATATATAAGTGATATGTTATTAAAGTAAGATTTAAAGCAAACACAAGGAAAAAATGGACGGAGCGCTGAAACTTTTCAGACACTCACCCCCAGATCTGGGTTGAATCCATCATCGTTCTTTAGCTCACTTCGCCACCCCAGATCAGACACAGCTATATGCAAATAAGTCTTGACCCTGTGCCTCATGGGAACAGTCCAGCCCGAACTGCCAAGCCATGTCTTCCCTGGACCGGGAACAAGCATCCTGGGACCGGTTACGGGCTAAAAGCCCTCATCAGCCAGGCTAGCTTGAATTCAGTGGCAAAGTGAGCAAGGGACCCACGTCTGAGCATACCCTGCCAACTTAGGGTGAACAAAGCAAACACAAGGAGATGATGGACGGAGCGCTGAAACTCTTCAGACACTCACCCCCAGTCACATATCTTGGTTGAATCCGTCATCGTTCTTTAGCTCACTTTGCCACCCCAGATCAAACACAGCTATATGCAAATCAGTCTTGACCCTGTGCCTCATGTGAACAGTCCAGCCTGTACTGCCAAGCCATGTCTTTCCTGTACCGGAAACAAGCATCCTGGGACCGGTTTCGGACTAACAGTTCTCATCAGCCAGGCTAGCTTAAATCCAGTGGCAAAGTGAGCAAGGGACCCACGTCTTGGCATACCCTGCCAACTTAGGGCGAACAAAGCAAACACAAGGAGATGATGGACGGAGCGCTGAAACTTTTCAGACACTTACCCCCAGTCACAGATCTGGGTTGAATCCATCATCGTTCTTTAGCTCACTTCGCCACCCCATATCAGACACGGCTATATGCAAATCAGTCTTGACCCTGTGCCTCATGGGAACAGTCCAGCCCGAACTGCCAAGCCATGTCTTCCCTCGACTGGAAACAAGCATTCTGGGACTGGTTTCGGGCTAACAGCCCTCATCAGCCAGGCTAGCTTGAATCCAGTGGCAAAGTGAGCAAGGGACCCACGTCTGGGCATACCCTGCCAACTTAGGGCGAACAAAGCAAACACAAGGAGATGATGGACGGAGCGCTGAAACTTTTCAGACACTCACCCCAGGTCACAGATCTGGGTTGAATCCATCATCGTTCTTTAGCTCACTTCGCCACCCCAGATCAGACATAGCTACATGCAAATCAGTCTTGACCCTGTGCCTCATGGGAACAGTCCATCCCGAACTGCCAATCCATGTCTTCCCTGGACTGGAAACAAGCATCCTGGGACCGGTTTCGGGCTAACAGCCCTCATCAGCCAGGCTAGCTTGAATCCTGTGGCAAAGTGAGCAAGGGAGCCACGTCTGGGCATACCCTGCCAACTTAGGGCGAACACAGCAAACACAAGGAGATGATGGACGGAGCGCTGAAACTTTTCAGACAGTCACCCCCAGTCACCGATCTGGTTTGAATCCATCATCGTTCTTTAGCTCACTTTGCCACCCAGGTCAGACACAGCTATATGCAAATCAGTCTTGACCCTGTGCCTCATGGGAACAGTCCAGCCCGAACTGGCAAGCCATGTCTTCCCTGGAGTGGAAACAAGCATCCTGGGACCGGTTTCGGGCTAACAGCCCTCATCAGCCAGCCTAGCTTGAATCCAGTGGCAAGTGAGCAAGAGAACCATGTCTGGGCATACCCAGCCAACTTAGGGCGAACAAAGCAAACACAAGATTTCCCAAGTCAGTACTATGTTTAGGAGTGGTGTGTTCTTAAAAACTAGTGCTATTATTATTAGTAATATATTTTTGAACTCCCGTATGGATTCGCGGCTCCATTGTGATGGTGCACGGTGGAGTCGTGACTCTAGAAAACTGCAGAACCAGTTTGGGCACTTTTAGAAGTCAGTTGGTAAGGGTTAATATGCCTAACCAATAGAAATGTGTTTTACAATTTGAAATTATGTAGGAAGTAATGTGATTTGTTACTTACATTTATTTGTGTGGTGAAAGGGAGGGAACGTTTGCCATTACTGGTTTTATCTTGTTGAGAGTGGTGCATTACATTGATTGTGTGCATAAGAAAATCTTTTATGAGTTTCTGATAATTCATAATCTACAAATCTATTTCGAAGTTGAGTTATAAATTTGTGAGGTGTATTATGTATTAGCTTAATTTTTAAACTTTAAAAATTATTCAAGAACTGTGATGTTTGAAATATATTATTAAATGTAGAGATGTGTATTGTAGTTTGTTTTATTGTACTTAAATGTTGTTTGAAATAGATTCTGTATTGTAATATGTGTATATTGGAAGATGGATTAGTGATTATGGTAGTTTGTATTAGTGTGTGGAAATGTACAATTGAAGTATACCACATAATTTTAGGTGTTGTTTTCAAATTGGAAGTGCAGTCTGTCAAGTTTTAAAGTGTGCATGGACTTGTGACTGAAGTATGTCTCTACTTGTATATGTATTTTCATGTGTCTTATACATTTGAAGGTGCATGATGTATAACAAAGAGGTGTTGTTGCTTTGTATGTGGTAGGCTCAAGACTGTGAGTAGTAGTAGAATGGTGAAGATGCAGCACAAAAGTGTGGTTTAAAATATGTTGACATAAGGTATTAGTGATTAGGCTACATTTGATAAGTCTCTAGAGATGTACAGTTGAAATATGCCACATAAGTTTTGGTGTTTGCTTGAAATTGAAAGTTCGTTCTGTGAAATTTTCAGGCGTGCATAGTGTTGTGATTGAAGAAAGTCTGTACTAGGAGATATATTCTGATATGTGTTATGTATCTGAAGATGCTAGATGTATAAAACACACGTATGCATCTATTTGTATATTTCTTTTATATATGATGCTGCTAGATAAAGGTAGAGACATATGCATGCATGCTTTCAGGAATATGGTGAGACTTATAGCAGAGACATGTGAAGGGTTCCTGCTTTGTATTTGGCTAGGTGTAACATTCTAAGTAGTTGTAGAATGGTAAAACTGCAGCACAAAAGTGAGGTTTAAGACATGTTTGAAGAGAGATTAATTATTAGAGTAATTTGTATGAGTATGTGGAAAGCTACTAGTTTTAAGCTGTTGATGGTGTTGTGACTGAGGTATGTCTCTACTTGCACATATATTATGGTACGTGTTATGCTTCGGAAGATGATAGACGTATAAAACACAGGTATACATCTATCTGTATAATTCTTTTATATATGATGCTGCTAGCAAAAGGTACAGACATATGCATGCATGCTTTTAGGAATATGGTGAGACGTACAGCAGAGACGTGTGAAGGGTTGCTAATTTATATTTGTCTAGGTCCTGTACCATAAGTAGTTGCAGAATGGTGAAGTTGCAGCTCAAAACTGTGGTTTAAAACATGTTGGCAGAGGAATTAGTGACTAGGCTATTTTGCATGAGTCTGTTGAAAGGTATGGTTGAAATATATCACATGATTTTAGGTGTCTATTTGAAATGAGATGTGCAGCTTCTTACGTTTTAAGATCTGCATGATTTTGTGACTTAGGTATGTCTGTACTTGCAGATGTATTTTCATATGTGTTATGCATCTGAAGATGCTAGATTTATAAAATACAAGTATAGATCTATTTGTATGTTTATTTTATATATGATGATACTATGAAAAGGTCCAGATATATGCATACATGCTTTTAGAAATATGGGGAGACTTTCAACAGAGATATGTGAAGGGTTGCTGCTTTGCTGTTAGCTATGCTCAATACCTGATTAGTAGTAGAATAGTGAAGCAGCAGTAGTAGAAAAGTGATGTTTAAGATATGTTGGGAGAGGAATTAGTGATTATGGTACTTTATAAGAGTCTGTGTAAAACTTCACTTGAACTATGCCGTATAAATCTAGGTGTGTGTTTGAAATGTTACGTGTAGTCTGTCAAGTTTTAAGGCTTTATGGTCTTGTGAGTGTGGTTATGTTTCTACTTGCACATGTATTCTGATATGTGTTATGCTTTTGGTAATAGGTACAGATACAAGCATGCATGCTTTTAGGAATATGGTTAGAGTTATGGTAGAGACATGTGATAGGTTGCTGCTTTATATTTGGCTAGGCCCAAAATTCATAGAATGGTGAAGCTGCAGCACAAAAGTGAGTTTTAAGACATGTTGGCAGAGGGATTAGTGATTAGGCTACTTTCTATGAGTCTGGGGAAAGGTACACTTGAAATACACCGCAGAAATGTAGGTGTCTCTTTCAAATGTAAAATGCAGTCTATTTGTTTATTTCTTATATATATGATGATGATTTCAAAAGGTAGACACATATGCATGCATGCTTTCAGGAATATGGTGAGACTTATAGCTGAGTCGTGTAATAGACTGCCGCTTAATATTTGGCTAGGCCCAACATCCTAAGCAGTTGCAGAATAATGAAGCAGCAGCACAAAAGTGAGTTTTAAGACATGTTAGGAAACAGATTAGTTATTAGGCTAGTTTGTGTGAGTGTGTGAAAAGGTACATTTAAAGTATGACGCATAAATGTAGGTGTCTGTTTGAAAAGTGAAGTGCGGTTTCTCAAATTTTAAGGTGTGCATGTTCTTGTGATTGGTGTATGTTTCTACTTGCATTTGTATTGTTATATGAGTTATGCATCTGAAGATGGTAGATGTATAAAACATAGATATATCTCTATTTGTATGTTTCTTTTATATATGGTAGTACTAGTAAAAGGTACAGACACATGCATACATGCTTTCAGGAATATGGTGAGATTTATAACAGACTCATTTGTAGGTTTGATGCTTTATATTTGGGTAGGCCCAACACCCTGAGTAGTTACAGAATGGTGAAGCTGTAGTACAAAAGTGTACACCATGTCATAAACCTCACTTTTGTGCTGCAATTTCACTATTCTGCTACTACTCAGGATGTTGGGCGTAGTAAAATATAAAGCAGCATCCCATCACATGTCTCAGCTGTAAGTCTTCAATCACCCAGGCACTACTGATGCACTCATCCATGCACTGAGGCACTATGTATGCAGTCCTTCAATCAGCCAGGCACTACCCTTGCACTTATGCAATCACTCATGCTCTACGCATGTACTCCTTCAATAACCCAGGCACTATCTATGCAGTTATAAAATCACCCGGGCACTACCTATGCACTTGTCCAATCACCCAGGCACTACCCCTACACTCATGCAATCACCCAGGCACTACCTATGCAGTCATGCAATAACCCAGACACTATCCATGCAGTTATACAATCACCCAGGCACTACCTATGCACTCCACCAATCACCCAGGCACTACCCCTGCACTCATGCAATCACCCAGGCCTACCTATGCAGTCATGCAATAACCCAGGCACTACCCATGCATTCCTCTAATCACTCAAACACTACTCATGCAATCACTCAGGCACTACCCGTGTACTTTTCCAATCACCCAGGCACTACCCCTGCACTCATGCAATCACCCAGGTATTATCCATGTACTCCTTCAATCACTCAGGCAGTACCCATCCACTCCTTCAATCACCCAGACATTACCCCTGCACTCATGCAGTCACCCAGGCATTACCCATACACTCCTTCAATCACTCAGGCACTACCCGTGCACTCCTCCAATCACCCACGCATTACCCCTGCAGTCATGCAAACACCCAAGCACTACCCATGCAGTCTTCCAATCATCCAGGCACTACCCGTGCACTTATGCAATCACCCAGGTACTACTGATGCACTCCTACAATCACCCAGGCACCTCTCATGCACTCTTCCATGCACCCAGGCACTACCCATGCACTCATCCATGCACCCAGGCACTACCCATGCACTCCTTCAATCACCCACACATTACCTTTGCACTTATGCAATCACCCAGCCATTACCCATGCACTCCTCCAATCACCCATGCACTGCTCCTGCACTCATGCAATCACCGAGGCATTACCGTTGCACTCATACCATCACCCAGACACTACTGTTGTACTCATCTATTCACCTACACACTACTCATCCACTCATCTATGCATTCAGGCACTATTCATGCACTTATCCATGCACTCAAGTTCTACCTCTGCTCTCATGCAAATAGCCAGTCACTATCCATCCTCTTCTTCAAATACCCAGCCATTACCTTTGCACGCATACAATCACTCAGGCACGACCCATGGAGTCATGCAATCACTCAGGCACACCCATCACATGTGTCAGCTGTTGTCTCAACATATTCCTGAAACGATGTATATATATGTCTGTACCTTTTGCTAGCAACTTCATATATAAAAGTAATATACAAATAGATGTATAGTTGTTTTTTATATGTCTATCAACTTCACATGTATAACACGTATCAAAATGCATGTGCAAGTTAACAAATACCTCAGTCACAAGATTATAAAGGGTTTAAAACTTGACAGACTGCACTTCACATTTCAAACACACATCTAGATTTGTGTGGCATACTCTAAGTGAACTTTTCCACAGACTTTTACAAAGTACAATAATCACTTATTTCTCACCCAACTTATCTTAAACATCACTTTTCTACTGCTGCTGCTTCACTATTCTACTACTACTCAGGTATTGAGGATAGGTAAAAGGAAAGCAGCAACCCTTCACATGTTTCTACTGTAAGTCTCCCCATATTTCTAAGAGCATGCATGTATGTATCTGTACCTTTTGGTAGTGACATCATATATAAAACAACTATGGAAATGGATGTAGATCTGTGTTGTACACATCTATCATCTTCAGATGGATAATACATATCTGAATATATGTGTAAACAGAGATATACTTCAGTCAGAACACCATGGAGACCTTAAAATTTGAGAGACTGCAGTTCATATTTGAAAAAGACAACTACGTTTATGTGGTGTACTTTAGGTGAAGCATTCCACACACTCATACAAGCTAGGTTAATCACTAATCTGTTTCCAAACATGTGTTAAACCTCACTTTTGTGCTGGAGTTTCACCATTCTGTGACTAATTATGGTGTTGGGCCTAGCCAAATATAAAGTAGCAATGTATCACATGACTCAGCTCTAAGTCTCTCCATATTCCTGAAAGCATGCATGCATATGTCTGTACTTTTTTGTAGCAGCATCATATATAAAAGAAATATCCAAATAGATTTATACTTCTATTTTATACGTCTAGCATCTTTAGATGCATAATACGTATCAGAATACATGTGCAAGTAGAGACATACCTTAGTCACAACACCATGCAGACGTTAAAACTTGACAGACTGTACTTCACATTTGAAGCAGATAACAAAAATTATGCGGTATATTTGAAGTCTAGCTTTCCCCAGACTTATACAAAGTAGCGTAATAACTAATCCATCTCCTAACATTCCTTAAACTTCAGTTTTGTTCTGCTGCTTCACCATTCTATGACTACATAGGGTGTTGGGCCTAGCCAAATATAAAGCAACAATCTTTCAGATGTTTCTGCTGTAAGTCTTACCATCGTTCTAAAAGCATGCATGCATATGTCTGTACCTGTTGTTAGTAGCATGCTATATCAAACAAACATACAAATAGATGTGTACCTGTGTTTTATGTGTCTAGGATCTTCAGATACATAAAACATATCACAATACATGTGCAAGTACATACATACCTCAATCAGAAGATCATGAAGACCTTAAAACTTGAGAGACTGCACTTCATATTTCAAAGAGAGACCTAGATTTATTCAGCACACTTTAAGTGAACTTTTTCCCAGAGACTTTTACAAAGTACCATAATCACTAATTCTTCACTCAAGATATCTTAAAAATTACTTTTTCTGGTGCTGCTGCTTTACCATTCTATTTGTAGTTAGGTATTGGGCATAGCCAAAAACAAAGGAGCAACCTTTCAGATGTCTCTGCTGTAAGTCTTATCATCTTCCTGAAACCATGCATGCATGTGTCTATACCTTTTGCTAGTGCATCATATATAAAAGAGGCATACAAATAGATTTATACTTGTGTTTTACACATGTACCATCTTGAGATGGATAACACATATCAGAATACATGAATAAATAGAGACATATCTACATAGACACTAACATTTATGCGGCATACAAACATATGCAAGCATGCTTTCAGAAGATGGTGAGACTTACAGCATAGACATGTGATGGGTTACTGGTTTATATTTGTCTGTGGAAAGGTATGCTTGAAATACACTATATGATTTTAGGTCTCTACTTGAAATGAAAAGTGCAGCTTCTTAAGTTTTAAGGTGTGCATCATCTTGTGACTGAGGTATGTCTGTACTGGCAGATGCATTTTCATATGTGTTATGCATCTAAAGATGCTAGATGTATAAAATACAGGCATACATCTATTTGCATTTTTCTTTTATATATGATGGCACTAGGGAAAGGTACAGACACATGCATCCATGCTTTTTGAAATATAGGGAGGCTTACAACTGAGATATGTCAAGGGTTGTTGCTTTGTATTTTGCTAGGCGGTACATCTGAGTAGTAGTAGAATGGTAAAGCAGCAGGAGCAGTAAAGTGATGTTTAAGATATGTTGGGTGAGGAATTAGTGATTATGGTGCTTTATAAGAGTCTATGTAAAACTTTACTTGAAGTATGCCACATAAATCTAGGTGTCCGTTTGAAATGCTAAGTGAGGTCTGTCAGGTTTTAAGGTCTGCATGGTCATGTGATTGATGTATTTCTCTACTTGCATATGTATTCTCATATGTGTTATGCATCTGAAGATGCTACATGTATAAACGAGAGATATATCTCTATTTGTATGTTTCTATTATATATGGTAGTACTAGTTAAAGGTACAGACATATGCATACATGCTTTCAGGAATATGGTGAGATTTATAATAGATTCATGTGTAGGTTTGATGCTTTATATTTGGGTAGGCCCAACACCCTGAGCAGTTACAGAATGGTGAAGCTGTAGTACAAAAGTATACACCATGTCATAAATCTCACTTTTGTGCTGCAATTTCACTATGCTTCTACTACTCAGGATGTTGGGCGTAGTCAAATATAAAGCAGCAACCTCAACACATGTCTCAGCTGTAAGTCTCCAATGACCCAGGCACTACCCATGCACTCATCCATGCACTAAGGCACTATGTATGCAGTCCTTCAATCAGCCAGGCACTACCCCTGTACTCATGCAATCACTCAGGCACTACTTATGCACTCTTTCAATAACCCAGGCACTACCCCTGTACTCATGCATTCACCCAGGCACTACCTTTACACTCCTCCAATCACCAAGGTGCTACCTGTGCACTTATAAAATCACCCAGGCACTACTTATGCACTTCTTCAATCACCCAGGCACTACCCCTGCACTCCTCCAATCACCCAGGCAGTACCGATACACTGATGCAATCACTGAGGCACTACCGATGCACTCATACATGCACTCAGCCACTACCCCTGCACTCATGCAATCACCCAAGCACTACCCATGCAGTTCTCCAATCATCCAGGTACTACCCTTGCACTCATGCAATCACCCAGGTACTACCCATGCACTCTTCCACTAATTCAGGCACTACCCATGCACTCCTCCATGCACCAAGGCACCACCCATGCACTCCTCCAATCACGCAGGCATTACCCCTGCACTCATGCAATCACCCAGGCATTACCTATGCACTTCTTCAATCACTCAGACAGTACCCATGTACTCCTCCAATAACCCAGGCACCACCCATGCACTCATGCAATCACCCAGGCATTAGCTAAGCACTTCTTCAATCACTCAGGCAGTACTCATGCAGTCCTCTAATTTCCCAGGCACTACACCTGCACTCATGTAATCCCTCAGGCACTATCCATGCAGTTATCCATGCACTCAGTCACTACTTCTGCACTCATTCCATTTACCGATTCACTCATCAAATCACCCAGGCAGTACCTATGCACTCATGCAATCAGCCAGTTACTATTCATCCTCTTCTCCAATTACCCAGCCACTATCCTTGCACTCATACAATCACCTAGACACTACTGTTGCACTCATTCATTCATGTAGGCACAACTTATACACTCATCTATGCATTCAGGGTCTATTCATGCACTTATCCATGCACACAATCTCTACCTCTGCACTTATGCAACCAGTCAATCAGTATCCGATCTCTCCTCCAATTATACAGACACTACCCTTGCACTCATACAATCACCCAGGCACTACCCATGGAGTCATGCAGTCACTGAGAAACACCCATCATAAATCTTAGCTGTAAGTCTTAACATATTCTGGAAACCATTTATACGTATGTCTGTATCTTTTGCTAGCAATATCATATATAAAAGTGATATACAAATAGATGTATACTTGTGTTTTATATGTCTAGAATCTTCAGATGCATAATACATATGAGAATACATGTGCAAGTAGAGATATAGCTTAGTTACAACACCATGCAGACCTTAAAACTTGACAGATTGCTCTTCACATTTGAAGCAGATAATGAAAATTATGTGGTATACTTGAAGTGTAGCTTTCCACAGACTCATACAAAGTAGCGTTATAACTAATTCTTCTCCTAATATGCCTTAAACCTCACTTTTGTGCTGCTGCTTCATCATTCTATGACTACATAGGGTGATGGGCCTAGCCAAATATATAGCAGCAATCCTTCACATGTCTCTGCTGTAAGTCTCACCATCTTCCTAAAAGCATGCATGCATATGTCTGTACCTTTTGTTAGTAGCATCATATCAAAGAAACATACAAATAGATGTATACCTGTGTTTTATATGTGTAGTATGTTCAGATGTATAAGACATATCACAATACATGTGCAAGTACATACATACCTCAATCAGAAGATCATGAAGACCTTAAAACTTGAGAGACTGCACTTCATATTTCAAAGAGAGGCCTAGATTTATTTAGCACACTTCAAGAGACTTTTACAAAGTCAAATAATCACTATTTCCTCACCCAACATATCTTAAACATTACTTTTCTGGTGCTGCTGCTTTACCATTTTACTACTAGTTAGGTATTGAACATAGCCAAAATAAATAAGTAAGAAGCTAGAGAAGTGCAAACAGAAGCAACAGAGGTGCAGAAGGAGGCAAGAGAAGAGCACAAACAGGCAAAAGAGGTGCAGAAAGATCCAAGAGCAGTGCAGAAAGAACCAACAGAGGTATAGAAGGAGGCGAGAGGGGTGCAGAAGGAGCCAAGAGAGGTGCTGAAGTTTGCAAGAGAGGTGTAGAAAGAAGCAACAGAGGTGCAGTAGGAGACAAGAGAACTGCAGAAAGAGGCAAGACAGTTGCAGAAAGAGGCAAGAGAGGTGCAGAAAAAGGGAACAGGGGTGCAGAAAGAGGCAAGAGAAGTGCTGAAAGATGGAAGAAGGATGTAGTAAGAGGCAAGAGGGGTACAGAAGGAGTAACGGAAGTGCAGAAAGAAGCAAGAGAAGTGCAGAAAGAAGCAACAGAGGTGTAGAAAGAGGCAAGTGGTATACAGAAAGAGGCAAGAAAGAAGCAATAGAGGTGCAGAAAGAGGCAAGAGAGGTATAGAAAGAGGGAAGAGGGGTGCAGAAAGAGGCAAGAGTGGTGTATAAAGAAGCAAGAGTAGTGCAGAAAGAATCAACAGGTGCAGAAGGAAGAAAGAGGTATGCTGAAAGAAGCAAGAGGAGTGCCAAAATTTGCAAGAGTGGTGTAAAAAGAAGCAAGAGCAGTGCAGAAAGAACCAACTGAGGTGCAGAAACAGACAAGAGGGGTGCAGAAAGAGGCAAGAGAGGTGCAAAAAGAAGCAACAGAGGTGCAGAAAGAGGCAAGAAGGGTGCAGAAAGAGGCAAGAGAGTTGCAGAAACAGTCAAAAGAGGTGCATAAAGAAGCAAGAGCAGTGCAGAAAGAACCAATAGAGGTGCAGAAGTAGGCAAGAGGGGTGCAGAAATTTACAAGAGATGTGCAGAAAGAAGCAACAGAGGTGCAAAAGGAGGGAAGAGAACTACAGAAAGAGGCAAGAGAGTTGCAGAAACAGGCTAGAGAAGTGCAGAAAAAGGGAACAGGGGTGCAGAAAGAGACTAGAGAGGTGGAGAAAGAGAGAAGAAGGGTGCAGAAAGAAGCAACAGGGGTGCAAAAAGAACCAACAGAGGTGCAGAAAGAAGCAAAGAAGTACAAAAAGGAGCAACAGAGGTGCAGAAAGAGGCAAGAGGGATGCAGAAAGAGGCAAGAGAGTTGCAGAAACAGGTAAAAGAGGTGCATAAAGAAGGAAGAGCAGTACAGAAAGAACCAACAGAGGTGCAGAAGTAGGCAAGAGGGGTGCAGAAATTTACACGAGATGTGCAGAAAGAAGCAAGGGCATTGCAGAAAGAAACAACAGAGATGCAGAAAGAGGCAAGAATGCTGTAGAAAGAGGCAAGAGTAGTGCAGAAAGAAGCGAAAGAAGTGCAGAAAGAGGCAAGAGGGGTGCAGAAAGAGGCAACAGGGATGCACAAAGAGGGTAGAAGTGTGCAGAATGAGGCAAGAGGGGTACAGAAGCAAGAAAGGTGCACAAAGAAGAGAAGTGCACAAAGAAGCAACAGAGGTGCAGAAAGAGGCAAGAGGGGTGCAGAAAGAGGCAAGAGAGGTTCAGAAAGAAGCAACAGAGCTGCAGAAAGAGGCAAGAGAAGTACAGAAAGAGGCAAGAGAGTTGCAGAAACAGACAAAAAAGGTGCAGAAACATTCAAGAGGGGTGCAGAAAGAGGCAAAAGAAGTGCAGAAAGAGGGAAGAAGGGTACAGAAAGAGGCAATAGTTAGGTATTGAGTATAGACAAAAACAAAGGAGCAACCCTTCACATGTTTCGGCTGTGAGTCTCATCCATCTTCCTGAAACCATGCATGTATGAGTCTGTACCTTTTGCTAGTGCACCATATATAAAAGAAGCATACAAATATATGTATACTTCTGTTTTATATGTAAAGCATCTTCAAATGTATGATACATATGAGAATACATGTGCAAGTAGAGACATACCTCAATCACAAGATCATGCAGGCCTTAAAACTCGACAGAATGCACTTTACATTTGATTTGGGTAGCAGAAGAGAAATCCTTTACTTGTGCTCTGTGATTCTGTTGTGGAGGTTGGGATGTCTTCTAATTGTAGGAATTGTGCAGTGTCTGACATAGCTTTGCAATGCAATTAAAAATATTTCTTTATTTTTAGATGAGAATATTTGTATATAAATATTTTAATAATATAAAATTATTTTTAGAAACTATTTAAACTTTTCTTTTTTTCGGATATTCACCATTATTAGTAATAAAGATTGAGTATGGCAAGAAAAGATCAAAAGAAAAGAAAGAAGAAAACAGTACTATTTAAAGGAAAGAGAAAAGCAGAAATTAGATGAAGTTCAAAATGTGACATTGAAGAAAAAGACTTCTGGTAAGAGAACTAAAGAATTTATTAAAAGACTTTTAAAGAACGTAATGAATTTTCAAAATGTGGAAAAGTTGTACACCCAATCAGAAAGAAATGAAAAAGGACATATTAATGGAAAATCAAGTTATGGGAAAATAATCCATGTTGAAAGAATATAAAGATATTAGGAAGAGAATGTATAAAAGTAGAGTACTACAAAATGTATTGAAAGTTTGTAAAAAATATATAAAAAGATCAGCAGCTTACAAGAAAAAACAACAGATTGAAAGTGTAGTAGAAAAAGCTTTTGAATTGAAAAGAAAATTATTTACATTGGTATTGAAGAGAATGAAAACATTGAATAAAACAATGCACTTTATGAAGGAGAAAAGCAAAAGAAAAAGACTGGTTAATAGAAGTAACTTTTGCAAAAAGATTTCGGGTGAATGGAAGCACACTTCTAGTACTGAGCCTTTTTTTAATGAAGAGAGCTATTTTCAACAAAATACATTAGTTCATGCAGTTGATACCAGTGGTCGTTGTTACGAGATAAAGGATGGTTGTCCAATTGAAAAAGAAAAGATGGTTCCTAGAAATGTGGAAAAAGTAATAGCTGAAGAAGTTCAAGGGAGACGTACACAAGCTCCAGTGTATAAGTGGGATTGTAGTAGTATTTGTAGTATTCGACAGGAATCTATTGACATATTACAAGTTTTTTTACGAGAATATGCCAAAAAAGTCTTAAACAGAAGATTAAGATGTTACAAGGACTAGATCTATGTAAAGTAAGAAAATATACTAACTTTCAAGGTCATTCTCTGCCTTGTCTTTCAAGAAAAGTGTGTCAAAGTACTTTCCATCATTTAAGAATGTTAGCAGCACACCACTCAGAAATGCGGAAGTTAGTAAGGAGACTCTACTATGTAAAAAGTCCTGCGTTATGTTTAAGTGAAATGAACACAGCTCTTTTGCATGCTTCAGTATCGGATGTAAAAAAAGTTTGTGATGGTATACAATTTCGTTTCTTTGGTTCACAAGAGGAATGTAGAGAAAGTGAGAGGTTGATAAGTATAGGTGTTGAAGAACAGGTGGAAGATATTAGTACTGAGAAGGTCGCAAAGAAATTACAAAGTTTAAGTTACTTTCATGTGAAAAACCAAACTATGTTTGTATTTGTTGTCGACGTACTCACTATAAAAGTCAAACTAGGAATGTTGATGTGTATTTAAAAAGAGAAAAGGAAAACAATGATAAGTGTAAGCAATTTGGTGCCTATTTGTTGGTGGAAGGTTGTTTTGAGTTGAGTACTGACCAATGTATTTGTAAATATTGTTACAACAAATTAGAAGAAAAGAAAATGCCAGCTAGAGCAGTACATAACAACTTAGAGTTGATAGCTATTCCTCCGGAACTAGCAGATTTAAATACATATGAGTCCATTCTTATTCAATCTGTGCACCCGTTTCAGGCTATAGTTCGTATGGAGCCTAAAACAGGTAAGCTGCCTCCAACAGATTTACAAAGAGGTCTGAAAGGAAGAGTTGTGTACTTACCTTTAGATTTTAAGAAAAATATTGAAACTGTTGGTATAGAGAGAGAGAAAACTGGGGCTGTAGTTATTCTGGTTAATGGTGTACCAACAAAGAGTCAGAAAATATGGCAAGCGTTAGTAGATGTCACCAAACTTCAAAAAGCTACATTATATCTTGTACAGAACAATATTTATTATAAAACTGTAAATGTGGAAGAACAGGAAATATGTTTCGAAAATGATACAGAAATTTCAACTGGCCAAATAGAAAAAGTGGACAAGTCCAGGAGTGAAGAGATTTCCGAACATTACAGTATACATCCTCTACATTCAAAAGAAGTGATTGGAAACACTATTGAATTATTTCAAATGAAGAAAGCAAAGGGAACTCCCATGAGTGTATGGGAAAAAAGTTTAGAATCTTGTTGTTTTCCACAGCTCTTCCCCACTGGAAAAGGTGGACGATATGATGAACGACCACTACAGATTCCAGCTTCAGAATACCGTTCGACAAGATTGTACTCAGAAGAGCCAAGATTTCGATAGTGTATTCCATATATATTTCATCTTCTGTGTGAAAGTGATTTGTGTGGACTTTCATATGCAGTGAACCACATATTAAGAACAGGAGTTCATCTTACACATGTTTCTGCAAAGGAATTCTTGAATAAAGTTCAACAAAGAGACGATCATTTAGAATCTCAGTTAATTAATTTGATGGCGTGTCAACGTGGTACTAATGAGTATTGGTATCGTCATCACGGAGAACTTAAATGTATGTTAAGAAACTTAGATACACCTACGTGTTTTGTTACGCTAAGCTGTGCTGAATACGCATTGGACGATTTACTTGAATTTCTACGACAAGCAAATTCAAATGTAAAAAACATTGAATTGAAAACAGTTGGAGAACTGTGTTCCTTGGATCCTGTAAATGTGTGCAGATATTTTAATTATAGGTTTAAGCTATGATGTCTTTTATCTGCAATAAAAATAATCCACCTCTTGGAGAAGTTATTGATTTCTTTTGGAGAAAGGAGTACCAAGCCAGAGGTGCACCTCATGTACACATGCTATTATGGAGCAAGAATGCACCTAAATTTGGAACCGATTCTGATGAAACTGTTTTGTCTTTCATTGAAGACTATGTTACCTGTGCCATTCCAAAACAAGCATTGGCATAGCCAATATGTCTCGCCTTTGGGACCTTATAAGTGTTTAGCCAGAGATATTGACTTTGCCTATGTTTTTAAGCTGTGTTGTACATTAGTTTGTAGAATGCTGCAAAGTTATAATAAAGAAGTGTTTAAAGAATTTTTGTTACCTTATATATGACCAAGAAAGCATTACGTACAAGTGAAAGAGTATATTAAAAAAGTATTACCTATAAATAGGCTGTCCGGAAATCGGTTAAAACTGACTCTGCCCGACAGTACCCATCCGGATGAAAATCAGCTGACCCGGTTTAACCCGAGTGTCACTGATTTTCATCGTTGTTGCACCACTTGGCCACTTGATGGAGCCAAAGCATTACAAACCAAGCAGCAATTTCGGCCCGAGAAGGAAGCAGCTCCAAACGTGAGTCACCCCCAATAAATTCGGGGAGGCACATTGGTTGCCAAGGTTGGTGGGTGGGGCCAGGTCCCATTGAAAATACTGCCCGGACTTTGTCTGGCTCCACACACCGCACCACACTTCCTACCGCCACGACGACGAGACGACGACTGCCAGTGCTCCAAGTGCTCCAACGCCCAGCAGGTAAGTTCTGTGTGTGTGAAGGGTTGGCCTATTTGTGTCTTAGCGTGAAATTGGCCTAAGGGCATTCGAGCACCAAGTGTTACTCATTATTAGGCACGCTCTCGGTTAGGTAATTTGCCTACTCTGTCCCTCAGTGTCTCAGTCTGCAGTGCGTACTGTGTAACTGATGGACCTACTCACTCCATTTCCAGAAGGCGAAAAATGCAGCATTTCAGAAAGAGTGTGCCAGGCTTGGGTAGAATGAAGTATCCGCAAGGTAATTCCAAGGGCCTCAGGTCAGGCACGCAACTCAAAGGGCTTCAGCCCCCCCCCCTCCCCCATCGTGTGTGTCAGCCCGGGGTGAGACAGCTTCCCGGGCACACACACAGCCGTACCCGAGTACTTCGCAGGTCTTTAAAAGACCATTTGCTTGTTAGTGAGGCCTTGTTGTTTTCTCACCCCTTCTTAGAGCCCCTGCAGCTCCACCCTGCCGATTGCTTGAAGAATTAGCCCCCCCCCGAAATGTTTTCTTAGCCCTCCTGTTTGGCTTTTGAAATTAAAATGCACAAAAACACTGGAAGTAAAACAGATGGCCTTACAGAGCCAGGAAGTGTGGACCGCTCTAATGCTTAATATCAAGGCTGCTCTAATGCTTAAAATTAAAACAAACACGAAGAAATACATGTAATTAATTTCTACGCTTTGGAAAAGTGCCGGGTATGCTGTGTAGGTGGGGACTGGAGGACGCACATGGATCTGGTCGCCTCTTGTAAGCAGGAGTGCTGACATGGGTTGCTCTGTGCCGCAGTGATGCTTTCTGGCACCCCAGTATGTCAGGGAATCCCTCTAGCAGGCAATGTATGGGGCTCAAGGGCCTGCAGGGCATCCTACGGTAGCTTCTTGGTTTTTCATGGTTAAATGGAGGGAGAGCCTCAGCAAGTTCTTCTAACCCAAGGCAGGCCCAGGAGTAACAAATCAGTGCCAGATTTTCTGTACTGTACTGACCATGTTAAGGAGTTCCAGTTGTAATTGGTGTGTGAATTTTTGCTACATAGCTATCGTGAAAATCTGGCATGTATTATTATTAAATTTTTAGGGGGCAGGGTTTTATATAGCGCCAACAAGAGCCGGAGGTATCAGAGCGCTTTACATGAGCACCAGTTGCGTTACAACCTCTTCTGACCCTGCATCTTCACTCTGCAGATTGCTGGAAGAATTACCACCCCCCCGAAATTTTTATTAGCCCACAACCTCCTCGCAATTTGGCTCTAGTTGCGCCTCTGCCCATCTCAAAAGAAATGGTGATATTTTTCTGGTTATAGATGGCACTAACCCATGCGCGTATGAATTGAAAGGCACAGCTTTTTTTGTAATTAAAGCAGCATTTGGTGTATTTCAGTGTGAACTGCTCCCACGAGGCTTATAAAACGATTGCTTCATCGTAGATCACACACAATGATTTCATGACATAGCCTCTGCCACTAGTCACTATGATCTGGGTACTCAGTTGAACTCCATCATCATTGTCTGACAAACAAAAAGTGCAAATCTGAAAAAATCTTGCTAGTGCTGTAGCAATAATGTAAAATGAAAAGAAACAGTAAGTCAAAACCACTTCTGAATTATGTTGTGAGTTAACGATAATAATGTAAAGCCCGTCTGCATACATTTGTATGCCTAGTGAATGTGGAGACAATATCCTTCATCTTCAAAATCCCTTCGGTCAGTTGGTGTCACTCACTTTGCACATTCATTGAAAGTCGAAGATGAATGTTACACCCCATTACTTTCAAACATCACTAGCCACCACTGAGTGACAGAGACGGGATTTTAGGTCACTGAGAAAACTCTACTGAAATCCTGGTATCTTTGGCATAAGCATGAAGCTACTGTCCAGAGAAACATGTGATACGTTCTAGGGGCCCGATTCACAGAACTAACTTACGACAAAATCCTAAACTTACTACCATTTTGGTATTCACAGAATGAACTTACTCATTTTGGTATTCACAGAATAAACGTACTCATTTTGGTATTCACAGAAGACACTTACACATTTTGTGTAACTTACACATTTTGTGTAACTTACTCATTTTGTGTAACTTACACATTTTGTGTAACTTACACATTTTGTGTAACTTACACATTTGGTATTCACAGAAGGCACTTACTCATTGATGAGTAAGTGCCTTCTGTGAATACCAAAATGAGTAAGTTAATTCTGTGAATACCAAAATTGTTGTAAGTTCATTCTGTGAATACCCAAATGTGTAAGTTCATTCTGTGAATACCAAAATTGTTGTAAGTTCATTCTGTGAATACCCAAATGTGTAAGTTCATTCTGTGAATACCAAAATTGTTGTAAATTCATTCTGTGAATACCCAAATGTGTAAGTTCATTCTGTGAATACCCAAATGTGTAAGTTCATTCTGTGAATACCAAAATTGTTGTAAGTTTAGGATTTTGACGTAAGTTAGTTCTGTGAATCAGGCCCGTGAAGTACCCAAAAACATTAAAGTTAAGAACACATTACAAGATACATCCAGAACCAATTTTTTAAAAAAAGCCTAAAATGGATTCTAATGCTATGCCGCAAATATGTGTTCTTCAATTTCACCAATTGGTTGGCAGCCTGTTTAGTGGCATCATTATTTTCTCAACAGTACGCAACCGGTTTCTAAGTGTTTTTTTATTGATCTAGTTTGCGCAGAACAACATGCCCCGCAGAATAAAGACAGCAGAAGATTATGTGCTGGAAAACAAAGATTTCATGGTTGAAGAAGTGCGTGGGCAAAAGATGTTAATTTGCAAGTTTTGCAGAGTGACTGTCCCAATAGTAGTTGGGAAGACTGCAAGCCGAATTGCTGAACATCTTGTCACCAAGACCCACTTGAAATTGAAAGAACCATCTAATAGTGACAGCCTATGCCAGATGTCTCTTGCTGAGACAATGACATGCTTCGAAAGGAATCATGAGGAAGAAAAGGATGTGGCACATGAATTTGTACGTGCCCTAGTGCAATCTGGAACCAGCTTACACCAAGCCGATGGACCGATTGGGAATCTGTTCCGCAAGCGTGCACCAGCATGCAAAACATTACCAAAAGCAACACAAATGTATGAGAAATACCTACCAGAGGTGTTCCTTGCAGATATTGAACATATTTCAGAGTTACTCCAAGGTGATGTAAAGATCTCTGTTACCATTGATGAAACTCCAGAGATGCGTGGGGACCCAGCAGTGGCAGTGCTAATCACATTTTGTGATGCAAAAAATGGATGGTACAGACGTACCATCATGGCAGATCTAGATGTACTGGAAACATGCAACGCAGTGTCACTTGGAATGCTGTTGCAGAGAGTTCTTACCAAGTTTAACAAAGATTGGAGTGATATTGTTTGTATTTGCAGCGATTCAGCTACGTTTATGAAAAAGTTATGTGATGACCTGTCAAAAGCAATACCTGAGCTGAAGTGTTTCCCTGTAACAGATCCTTGCCACTTGCTAGATGGTATGCTGAAAGCATCTTTACAATCTTCTGATTTAATTAAGAATGCTATTGATTTTGTAGTCCATTCAGGCACACTGTTTCGTTATGCGCGGGAACTCAAACGCAAATATTTCTCCTATTGTGTTTTGTGTGGCAACAAAGAAAGAGTCATCCCAACTGTGTCATTTAGTCGGTGGTTCTCAGTCCTAGAGGCCGTGAATGCAATATTAGCTATGTGGCGACCGTTTACTGAATTTTTGCTTAGTGATGATGCAAAAGGCAAGAAATGTGTGGATCTTCGGGTGCATATTGATAGTGATGTCAAAAAAGTACACTGTACTGCATTCTTAGATTTTTACAGGAAAACATGACTGCTGTAGTTGACATAATCAAAAAACTTGAGTCAGAAAACACCCTTGTCTACCAAGTGTTCGGCATAATTGGTGTAGATGTCAAACATCTCCTCGAGAGTAGGCTAGGCGACACTTTTAGTGACTTTGGCACTGCAACATGTTCCCTGTTAGAATGCTTGTCACTTGGCAAGCAAAGAAGTGTTGAGGACCAATTCAGGACATTTTATTTCACAATGCATGAGAAATGGCTAGCTATGATGCATAGAAATGTCCCTTCACCAACCATGGCATTTGAAGTCAATGAAGCCTCACTTTAGTACTCTGCACAAGTGTTAGATCCCTTCCGTAAAGGGGAATTTTCTCCGGACTTTGAAAAGTACAGCTTCATTTTTGACCGCTTTAATACCTCTGAGGCCATATGCACCCAGTTCAACGCATATGTTGCAGAACCTGGCCCAGAGAATGTCAACCTTGAGGTGCACCAGTACTGGCATGGAAAGCTACGTCAGTGGCCAGAGTTGGCAAATTGTGTACTGGCTGTTTTGGCGTTGCCTGTCTCAAGTGCCAATGTCGAGAGGGCCTTTTCACAAATAAAAGTGTACATGGGAAGGAAAGAGAGAGCACGAATGACCAAAGAATCACTGAAGAAATATTGTATGGTGTACTACAATAAATTCGACTTGTAAAAATGTATTTGGCCCTCATATACACTGTACGTATACTGTCTATATACCATGCATCAATGAAGAAAGCCAGCAATAATAAAAGCAAAGCGTTCCATAAACACTGGTAAAACACCGTTTCCGTAGTTTTTTATGGCTCGAAAATGGGTAACCACTGAAAAGCACTTTTTTTTTAGGTATTGAAATCACTGGAAAACACTGACAAAACACCACCAGAATTGACCAAAAATAGAAACTGAAAACAGGAAAGCCTACCTATAAATAATGTCTTGATCTAATTTTGTTCTTTAAATGCTGGCAACTTGTTTCTGCGTGTGCCAATGTTTGCTTATGTTTTTTTTGTTATGGGGGGGCATAAATAACAGGAGGCTGAAGCTTGGGAAATAGTACCTGTGTAACAGTTAGTGAGATAGTTAGCGAGTTAGTTAGTTTGTTAATGATAGAGTTGGTTAGTTAGTTAGTTAGTGAGACAGTGAGAGTTAGTAAGTTAGTGAGTGAGTGACTTAGTGAGAGAGAAAGTTATTCAGTGAGAGAGAGAGTTAGAGAGTTAGTTAGTGAGAGAGAGTTATTTAGTGAGAGAGAGAGATAGTTAGAGAGTTAGTTATTGAGAGAGAGAGTCCGTGGGAGAGAGATAGTTAGAATTAGTGTTTTTAAAGTGAGTTAGATAGTGAGAGAGTTAGTGAGAGGGAGTGAGATAGTTAGTTCGTTAGTGAGAGAGTAAGTTAGTTAGTGAGAAAGTGAGTTAGTGAGAGAGAGTGAGAGAGTTAGTGAGTTAGTTAGTTAGAGGAAGGAACATACACCAGACCTCTTGTGACGAACATAACTGTGCATTACACTACACATAAACATTGCAGTATACACAGATGTCATGGGCACACAATTACAAGTGAAGATCACAGCAAAATCGTAAACTTCTAACTGTTATACTACGTGGACTAGGGGACATTGCAACATGCCAGTAGCTAAGGGCAGTCAAACATGCATGGCAGCTCCGTGGCAGTGAACTCGATGGATGACATACTCACAATGCACCAAAAGTCATGCTCGGTACATGAAGAATGTCCACATTATGGAAAGGTGGCATTTCAGATGCCTGTTACATCTCCATTGACTGTATGTCTTTCATGGTTTGTGCTGCCACATGACTGCCGGCCACGTGACTGCCTGCCAATGGTGGAACAATGTAGACCGGGTGATGGTAAGGGGAAGGTGATAATGCAGCCTTAAAGGGGGGGGCTGTTGGCGGACGAGGGTCTGCCTCCACCAACCCTTCTGGGCACCAAGTCTGCCCCAGAGCAAAGCCGCCTGGAGCTGCTCAGCAAGTCCTGGGGATGTGTCAAACCTTCCACGGTCTCTCGCGATGCAGACACTTCACACACGAGCTGGAAACCCACTCTATGAAAGCTCATTTTACTGCTCACCCGGAGTGACAGCTCCTCTTCACCGGGTGAACGAGGAAAGAGTGTAGAAACCGGGGTCACGCGGAGGTTTGAAGGCCTACTCAGGGCACCAACTTTAGAAAAAGCACCATTTGAAATTGTCTCAAACTACGCAGCCAAAGAACGTATGAACAATTTCTGAAAATTAGCATCTCACACTTAAGATGTAAATCTACAGGCACATTCGAGATCAGTCTAAAGTTATTACAATCAGATCATTTTAAAGGAGCTCTTTTCTAAAATAAACCACGTACAAATTCACTACCTCAGCACATCTGCAAAAGGGTTCGCAGCCCACTTGGGGAAAGCGTCCACGTGCATGTGAGGCACTGGGAACCCTCGTCATAGCAGCGCGGCCCTACCCTGTGACAGGTTCTCCCATGGCCGACCCGCAGCTGTGCATAGCAGGGGCCCGGCTTTACAAGGGGTCCCGGTGGTAGTGACAGCACACGAACCGTGAAGCTGAAGATCTGCTTTTCCCCTCCTAGCAGCGAGTGCTTGTCTGCAGTGAACGTGCAGGGAGCAAACGCTGCCACTAGGGGGCAGTGTGAGCACAAAAACAGGCTTTTCCAGGGCATGCACTGGGGCGTGACGGCCTGAGGCAAGCTACCTTAATGGTGTCAAAACAAGCGTGAACAAGTAAAGCAAGTGCCCAAGCGCGGCCCCGCGGCCGCGAAAGTTAGAGTACTCGTTTTCAAGCACTCGCACTCGTGCTTGTGGCGGAATCCACCTTGCGGGAGCGAACAGCGGCCATATGTTTGTGATTAACGTGGCCGTGCCGCTGCTCGCTCCCGCAAGGTGGATGCCGCCACAAGCACGAGTGCAGTGCTTGAAAAGTAAAGACCGATGGCTAAAGGCCCTCCTAGAGCAACGCATGCGCGCTGCCTAGGCGAGACCTAAAAAGGAGGAGAAAACAGCTTAAGACAACAAGTTTTACGGTTTCAAAGTCATCGATGTGGAAAATATTGTCGACTAAAATACAAATCAAAGGGAAAATTTTATACAAAATGTCGTTTTGGATTCCCACGTCCAATAATTTCAAAAGGAAGAGTCAATAGTTTCATGTCAGCAGTAAGGCATACTATAACTCGAAAATCTCTGAAGAATACATACAACATAAAAAGAACTGAAGATTCAAAGTATATTAATGACTACAATTCAGTGTTTTTGACAATGTGGAATGCAAACATGGATATCCAGTATGTTGCAGATAATTCAATTGCTGTGGCTCGCTATGTTACTTCATATATGACCAAATCTGAAAAGACAGAGTTGAAAGAAATGTGGGAAGAAATTTCACAGGAGAAGACTCTTAGTAACAAATTGTTCAGCTTTAGTTTGAAAATGCTTTCCCACCGAGAGATTGGATCCTATGAATGTTCGGATCGGTTGAGCTCTGCCAGTTTATATTCAAAGTCAAGAGGAATCATTTAGTAAAAGTCTAGGTCTTGCTGCAACACAAAATTGAGTATTGAAATCTCTACAAAAATTGAATACTTAGCATTGAATGAACCAGAAAGTACGGATTTGTTTAAACTAATATGTTGGATACGTACTATCCCAAAAAGGAGTCCACATCTGGAAAATATATGTCTCTATGAAGTACTGCAACATTACAGCTTTAAGAGAAATGTTACAGAAAATATAAATGAAGAAAAATATGCAGTAATTGGATGTGATGGATGTTTGGTAAAACATGCCAAAGGAAATCTTATTAACCACAGAAAACTCAGTTGCGAAACGCCAGATAAAAGGAAATTTTTCTATTTAGCACTTCAGCAACTCTTCAAGCCTTGGCGTAGTGAAATGGAATTACTTGGAGATTTTGACTGCTATAAAGATTCTTTTAATGCATATAAAGATAACATTCAATGCACAATTTTCCCTACTTATCTACAAATGTTAAATGAAGAGATTGAACAAGAAACTACTATTGCAGCTGAAATAGCTAGAGACAGTTCTCAAGATAGTGAAAGTTCTGCTCTACTAAGTCAAGATCCACTAGGACAACCAATTATTGAAAATGAAGCAGCAATAGCCATGAAGGAAGTAGAAACGGCAATGCAACAAGCACAACAGGATATTATTGAGTTCCGAAACTTGGAAGAAAAACTAAATATTGAATAAAAAGAAATATATCAGCAAGTGACACAACAGACACAGCATGGTTTACTGCATGAAAAAAGAATGCCAATGCACATCATTTAAACCTATTCGAATGTACATCAGTGGTAAAGCTGGAACAGGAAAAAGTTTCTTAATTAAAGTTTTGACCAGTTATCTACACAAAACTACTGAATCACATGTATCTTGTGTTGTAACAGCTCCAACTGGATTAGCAGCACACAACATTAAAGGGATTACTTTACATCGATTACTCATGCTACCAGTTGAACATGAAAATAAATTGGACTATCACAAGCTATCTGGAGAAGCTTGTTATGAAGTTTCAAGAGTACTAAAAAAATGATTATTGATGAGGTGAGCATGGTCTCAAACGTCATGCTTGTGTTTGTACATTTAAGAATACAGCAGATTTTAAAAACAGATTATGATGTTCTATTTGGAGGAAAACATGTAATTGTATTCGGCGACCTACTACAACTTACTCCTGTAAAAGGGCAACCTATTTTTAAAACACTTGTCCATGAAGACACTAGGAAATCTTTGGGAAGTATTGGAAATGTCAACATTTGGTCTCATTTTGAATATAAAGAACGTATTAAGAATATGCAACAAGCAAGTGATGAACATTTTGGAAACATTCTTCAAGATAAAAGAATTGGTGTTTTGACAAAACATGGTATAGAAGCATTACAAAGTCGGCTTTTAACGAACTTGTTTGCAAATGAAAACAAAGCACCTGAAATAATATACAAAAAAAATTGGAGGAAAGAAGTCTATAGTTTGCCTAATGCCTACACTGCAAGAGTGTTCTACATTCAATCAAGAACTTTTGAAATTGGAAAAACAACCAATAGTGAAAATGGAAGCTATTGATAAAATGGAACACGAAGGAGTTACTATTCTTCTCTCAGAGAAATGACAGTCAAAATTGGATTCTTTGGAAAAGTTGGTGTCTAAGACTGCAGGTTTAGAAAAGACTTCATATGTATGTGTAAACTGTCGGGTAATTTTACGGCGTAATTTGAATGTAGAAGAAGGTTTAGTAAATGGAGCAATGGGAAAAGTTGTTGATTTTGTAAATTTTCAGAACAGAGATGGAATTGAATTTTTGAAGATTAAATTTGATCAGATTGAAGAGGTAAAACAGATTTGACGTTGTACTGTTCGTTTTTTGCTTGTAAAAGACGTGTATGTTCATATAAAACAGTTTCCTCTTTCTTTAGCATATGCAATAACCATTCATAAATCTCAAGGTTTAAGTGTAGATAGTGCTTTGGTAAATATTGGAAGTACAGTGTTTAAAGAGGACATGGCATATGTTGCATTGTCTCGAATAAGAACATTATCTGGTTTGTATTTGATTGATTTTGATGAGAAAAAGATTAGTGCTGATGTAAATTGTGTAAGAGAGTTCAATCGGTTAGGAAGACTTTATGCTCCTAACTTAGGTGAATATCCCATATATGAGAAACGTGTAGTGTGACCAAAACGGAAATATGACAAACATTCTACTGAGATTCAAAAAAAGAAAACAGTTCAAGAGAATGATGAAAGAAAATGAAAATGGACACTGTTGATGATATTGTAGGATACCAGTTATAAAAATAGTTCAGGTATCAACTGCTATGCTAATGTAATTGTGAATGTTGTCTTTTATCTAGAGGATCTTCATCATGAAATTATGGAAAATCGAGAAAAAAGATTCTGTTCTTCACTACATTATATTTTTGAAAAGTTCGTAACTGATAAAAATAAAATCCATACTGCTTCTGGCATTCGGCATCTTTTGGATATATGTACTGGTTCATTGAAACATACATTGAATATACAACAAGATGCACAAGAATTTCTTATGTTTATGCTTGCAGTATTGGAAGATGAAGGAATGGAATTTGAAAATGTATTTGGACTAAGTTACAGATGGGATCATAAATGTGAAGAGTGTTCATTTTCTTCTACCACTGAAATAGACACTGAACGATTCATATACTTGATGATACCAGATTTCAAATCAGTGTCTTTTAACAAATTAGTAAAAACAGCTAATCAAGATATGAAATGTTCTCATTGTAAATAAGAAATGTTGTCAATATTATATATAGAAAGATTTGGAAAATATGTCAGTTTAATGCTACAACGTTGTAGAACAAATGGAACAAAGTTGGAAACCAAAAATAAAAATTTTGTGGCAAGTCAAGTATCAATTTCAGGAAGAACTTTTAAAGCAGTGGCTATTATTTTCCATGATGGACATACTACAACATCCGGACACTATACTGTGTATTTAAAGTGCAATAAAGTATGGACACATTGCAATGATGCCCATTTGGAATTCAAATGTAGGTTGCCTTACGAATTACCAAATTCATATCTGATATTTTTGATGCCAAAGTTTTGAAAACATCATACAGCCTATTGGGAAGATGTGAACACGAATTAACAAGTTTATTTTGGATATTTTCAATGCAAAAGATTTGGAAACAATATTTGGCCTATTGGGAAGATGTGAACAATTAGTGTTTGGATTATTGTTTGTGCTAATTCATATTGCATTTGGAAAATTGTGTTTGAAACAAGTAGTTTATATATTTGATCTTTATATTATACGCAATGTAAATGAGAGTGTACATTTTTACAAAATGTACTTGAGAGAAATAAAATACTTAGGGGCCGATTCCGATCTCGGCCGGTAGGGCTCCGAATCGGATTTGGCTTAACCGGATCCGATTCGGAGCCCTATTTCCCGACCGATCCGTACGCGCGTCCGGGCGAGCGAGTACGATGCGTATTCGCCGACCGACTCGTCCGGGCGTCCCGACCGCTCCGACCGACTCGATCCCGGGTCGAACCGCACCGACCGACTCGCACAGACACGACTCGCACCGCGCAATGGAGACGTTCCCCGGCCGGGTAAGTACGATGCGCGCCGCGAGCAGTCCGACCGAGCCGCGCACTCCGGCTCGAAAGAGCTGTCGGAGCCGTACTTTGGGGGTCCGTGTCGGACCCCCCTGTAAGCGTAGCCACGCGAGTCGCACACAGGGGGGACCCATGGGTCCCCCCTACCTGTGCGTGTACGGCGCGAATCGCTTCGCCGCGTACACGCTGTAGGGGGCGCACTTGTCCGCATCGCACCCATTGAGTCAATGGGAGCCCGCGTACGCGTTGTACAACAGGCTCCCATTGACTTCAATGGGAGTCCGACCGACTCGAGTCCGATGGCATACGTGCGCATCGTACTCGTTCGGTCGGACTGCACGGGTCCGATTCGGTCGGAAATCTCTCCGGGTCCGGCTCGGTCGGGGAGATTTCCGGCCCGAATCGGAATCGGCCCCTTAATGTAGTTGAAGAATGTAATTTAGAAACTGTAGATAGGTAAACACATAGTTACACATGTTCTAAATAATGCTCAACACTGATTTGATTTTTTTTTTACAATCTCGTTAATTGTTTTTTTTTCCCCGCTGTTGTATGATGATCTACATTGAAATCACTGTGTATGGTGAAATTCAGTAGAATCTGAGAACAGCAAAAAAGGGAAACTGAAAATGTTATGTAATTCTAAAATTATGTTGTGTTCTTAAAACTATAATATTATATTCAATACCATTTTTTCTTCTTCTTTTTTACAGAAGGTACTGGTGAAGTTTGAAAAGATTTTAAATTCACTTTACAACAAAACTACTGTAAAATAGCTCCACTGAGTTTTGTATCTACATTAGTAAAAAATGTAAGAAGAAATAATGTAATAAGCATGATAATGGGAAATAATGTTTAGAGGAAGTTTTACTGCACTCATCCTTTCCTTCAAACACTACCCATGCACTCATCTATACAGTTAGGCACAATTCCCACACTCATTCAATTTAGCCAGGCACTATCCATATACTGGTGCAATCACCCAGGCACTACCGATGCACTCATGCAATCACTCACATACTACCCATGCACTCAAACATGTACTCAGGCACTTCTGCTGCACTCATGCAATCACTCAAGCAGTACCCATGCAGTCTTCCAATCATCCAGGCACTACCCGTACACTCTTCCAATAACCCATGCACTACCCCTGCACTCATGCAATCACCGAGGCACTACCCCTTCACTCATATGCAATCACCCAGGCACTACCTATGCACTCATGCAATAACCCAGGCACTACCCCTACACTCATGCAATCAGCCAGACATTACCCCTACACTCATGCAATCGCCCAGGCATTACATATGCACTCCTCCAATCCCCCAGACATTACCCCTGCACGCATGCAATCACCCATTCATTAGCTATGCACTCCTCCAATCACCCAGGCACTACCCTTACACTCCTCCAATCATCCAGGCAGTATCTATGCACTCCTCCAATCACTCAGGCAAAACCCATGCACTTATAAAATCACCAAGGCACTACCAACGCACTCCTCTAATCACCCAGGCACTACCCCTGTACTCATGCAGTCACCCAGACACTCCTCCAATCACCCAGGCAGTACCCATACACTTATAAAATCACCCAGGCACTACCTATGCACTCATGCAATCACCCAGGCACTATCCCTGCACTCATGCAATCACCCAGGCACTACCTATGCACTCAGGCAATCACCCGGGCACTACCCCTGCACTCATGCAATCACCTAGGCACTACCTATGCACTCATGCAATAACCCAGGCACTACCCCGGCACTCATGCAATCACCCAGGCAGTACCTATGCACTCATGCAATAACCTAGGCACTACCTATGCATTCCTCCAATCACCCAGGCACTACTCATGCACTCATGCAATCCCTCAGGCACTACCCATGCACTCATAAAGCACTATGGCACTATCCATGCACACATCCAATCAGCCCGACATTACCCCTGTACTCATGCAATCACCCAGGCATTACCCATGCACTCCTCCAATCACCCAGCCATACCCTTCACTTATAAAATCACCCAGGCACTACCTATGCACTCATGCAATCACCCAGGCAGTACTCCTGCACTCATGCAATCACCCAGGCACTACCTATGCACTCATGCAATAACCCAGGCACTCATGCAATCACCCAGGCACTAGCTATGCACTCATGAAATAACCCAGGCACTACTCTTGCACTCCTACAATCACCCAGACACTATACTGTACTCCTCCAATCACCCAGCCAGTACCCATGCACTTATAAAATCACCTAGGAACTACCTATGCACTCCTCCAATCACCCAGGCACTACCACTAAACTCATGCAACCACCCAGACATTACCCCTGCACTCATGCAATCACCCAGACATTACTCATGCACTCCTCCAATCACCCAGACATTATCCCTGCACTCATGCAATCACCTAGGCATTACCCATGCACTCCTTCAATCACTCAGGCAGTACACATGTACTTATAAAATCACACAGGCACTACCTATGCACTCCTCTAATCACCCAGGCACTACCCATGCACTCATGCTCTCACCCAGACACTACCTATGCACTCATGCAATAACCCAGGCACTACACCTGCACTCATGCAATCTCCCAGGCACTAGCTATGCACTCATGCAATAACCTAGGCACTACTCTTGCACTCCTCCAATAACCCAGGCACTATCCATGCACTTCTTCAATCACCTAGCCAGTACCTATACACTTATAAAATCCCCCAGACACTACCTATGCACTCCTCCAATCACCCAGGCACTACCCTTACACTCATGCAATCAGCTAGACATTACCCCTACACTCATGCAATCACCCAGGCATTACCTATGCACTTCTCCAATCCCCCAGACATTACCTCTGCACTCCTCCAATCACCCAGGTAGTATCTATGTACTCCTCTAATCACCCAGGCACTACCCATGCACTCATGCAATCACCCAGACACTACCTATACACTCATGCAATAACCCAGGCACTACACCTGCACTCATGCAATCACCCAGGCACTAGCTATGCACTCATGCAATAACCTAGGCACTGCCCATGCACTCCTCCAATCACCCAGGCACTACTCATGCACTCATGCAATCACTCAGGCACTACCCATGCACTCATACATGCACTCAGGCACTACCCATGCACTTATCCAATCACCCAGACATTACTCATGTAATCACCCAGGTATTACCCATGCACTCCTTCAATCACTCTGGCACTACCTATGCACTCTTCCATTCACCCAGGCACTACCCCTGCACTCATGCATCCACCCAGACATTACCCCTGCACTCATGCAATCACCCAGGCATTACCCATGCACTCCTTCAATCACTCAGGCAGTGCCCATGCACTCCTCCAATCACCCAGACATTACCCCTGCACTCTTTCAATCACCCAGGCATTACCCATGCACTTCTTCAATCACTCAGACACTACCTACGCACTCCTCCAATCACCCAGGCACTACCCCTGCACTCATGCAAACACCAAGGCATTACCCATGCACTCCTTCAATCACTTAGTCAGTACCCATACACTCCTCCAATCACCCACACATTATCCCTGCACTCATGCAATCACCCAGCCATTACCCAAGCACTCCTTCAATCACCCAGCCACTACCCTTACACTTATATAATTACCCAGGCTCTACCCTTGCACTCCTCCAATCACCCAGGCACTGCCCCTGTACTCATGTAATCACCCAGCACCCATGCACTTATAAAATCACCCAGGCACTACCCTTTCACTCCTCCAATCACCCAGGCACTACCCCTGTACTCCTCCAATCACCCAGCACCCATGCACTTATAAAATCACCAAGGCACCACCCTTGCACTCCTCCAATCACCCAGGCACTATCCCTGCACTCATCCAATCACCCAGGCATTACCTATACATAACATGTGTATTTGTAAAGCGCACATTCACCCGTAGGTATCTTGGAGCTGAATAACAGATGTTTATTGTTACCCAAATCCGTGGTACTCATTTTATCAACCTCAGATGGATGAAAGGCTGAGTGGACCTGCTGGGATTTGAACCTGTGACCATGAGGTCGAACACAGGCCCTGCTGTGGACGCATTAGTCCACTGAGCCACCAGACCCGGCTCCATTCCTCCAATCACCCAGCCAGTACCCATACACTTATAAAATCACCCAGGCACTACCTATGCACTCATGCAATCACCCATACAGTGCCCCTGCACTCATGCAATCACCCAGGCACTACCTATGAACTCATGTAATAACCCAAGCGCTACCCTTGCACTCCTCCAATCACCCAAGCACTATCCATGCACTCCTCAAATCTCCCATACATTACCCCTGCACTCATGCAATCACCCATGCATTAGCTATGCACTCATCCAATCATCCAGACATTACCCCTGCACTAATGCAATCACCTATGCATTAGCTATGCACTCTTCCAATCACCCAGACACTATCCTTGCACTTCTCCAATCACCCATGCAGTATCCATGCAGTCCTCCAATCAACCAGGCAGTACCCATTCAATTGTAAAATCACCCAGCCACTACCCATGCACTTATATAATCTACCAGGCACTACCCTTGCACTCCTCCAATCACCCAGGCACTACCCTTGTACTCATGCATTCACCCAGGCACTACCTATGCAGTCATGTAATAACCCAGGCACTACCCTTGCACTCCTCCAATCACCCAAGCACTATCCATGCACTCCTTCAATCACCCAGGCACTACCCTTGCACTCCTCCAATCACCCAGGTACTATCCATGCATTCCTCCAATCACCCAGCCAGTACCCATGCACTTATGCAATAACCCAGGCACTACCCATACACTCCTCCAACCACTCAGGCACTACCCATGCACTCATGCAATCACCCAGGCATTACCCATGCACTCCTTCAATCACTCAGGCACTATCTATGCACTCCTCTAATCACGCAGGCACTACCCCTGCACTCATGCAATCAGCCAGCCAGTACCCATGCACTCTTCCAATCACCCAGGCATTACCCATGTACTCATGCAATCACTCAGGTAGTACACATGCACTTCTCCAATCACCAAAGCACTACACATGCACTCATGCAATCACACATGCACTTGTCCATATATTACACTTACCGCAATTCATACAACACGTTCAAATGTGTCTATTTTTAACCAAATAGGCGGTTCTAATCAGAACCATTTTTTTTCTTTTAATATTTTTTTGGGATTTTTTCAACTCTTTTTTGTATTTTTTTGGTGTTTTTTAAAAGAAAATGAAAAAATTAACAGAATGAACAGAGAAAACTTTGAAAACATTATGCAATTAGGAAGTTATTATAAAAATAAAAAAAAATAAAAAATTAACAATGGTGGTTTTTAACAGCAACCACGATTGCATCCACCGATTGCTCTCCATAGCAAAGAACTTTTTACACTTTATACAACGCTGCTCCACTCCAGCAAATTCAGGTATAATATGGGGTCTGACAGTAGTGGAAGAACCTGATAACATGCTTGGCCCTGCAGCTTGGTCGTCTTGAGTTGCCTGTCTTTGTAGGTCTCAACGCTGTTGTTCTCTCGCAAGACACCTTGGATGCATCGTTTGGAGGTGTTTGAGCATCGAAGAGGTCCCACATTAATATTTCTTGTCCGATCCACGTGAGAGGACCTTGTCACAGATTGTGCACGTCACCTTACGCACGTTCACTTTCATCTCCCCAGCAGGAATGGAGAAAAAGGCCCATACAATGCTCTCATACCTTTGTTTTACAGGTTCTTCCAACGCTTCTTCTTCTTCTGGAGGAAGCTGTTGTGCAGGATTAGAAGAATCCATTTTCTCTTGATGTCAAAAAAACACCAAAAAAATACAGAAAAGAAGAGAGAAAACACAAGAGCTCTGTCTCTGTAGATGTTGTTGAAAGAATGAAAAATTATGGTGGGGTCCTGCAAGTTCTAGAATCAAAAGCTTCTTAACCAATGAAATGCTTTCTTTTGAAGTCACATTGGATTCGCGCACCGGCCGCGCAAGGGGCGTGCACCCTACGCGCAACCAGCACACACCCGACTCGATTCCCGAAAAATATATTTAACAATAATATATCTTTATTCCAGTTAAAAATATATGATATTTACAATTGTGTATATTAATCTCTTGATATAATATATATAATAAAGTTATATACATATACTTTTAAATCAAAATAATTTACAGTGGATTCGGGCACCTGGCGCCACCCCCGGAAATATGTAAGTGATGTTGCGCGGGACCGTCGCAGCTCCCATAACTTTATTATAAGACGTTAAACATCGATATTATTTAAGTAAATATTACTTTTAGAACTCATAGAATAAACCATATATGACTGATGTAATAAATTTATAGTATATATCATATATTTAAAATTATTAAAAAAAGAAAAATGAAAAACGCCCACCCTTCGCATACCGTAGGTGTATCGTACACGACTTAGCCAATATGGGGGCAAAATTCTTGGATCCGCGCACCCACCGTGACCGGTACACAATCAATACGCGAATCCACTTTAAAAAAAAAAAATGTAAATGCATATTTTAGTAAGGAGAAAACATCACATTATTTTTATAAAAGTTTACAAATTTAGAAAAATCATTTTTTGGACATTATAGTTAAAAATTAGCATTTAAAAACCTTTGAAATTCACTGAAAAAATCATAGGTTTCAGGGACGTTATAGTTAGAAATTAGCATTTAAAAACCTTTGAAATTCACTGAAAAAACCATAGGTTTCAGGGACGTTATAGTTAGAAATTAGCATTTAAAAAACCTTTGAAATTCACTGAAAAAACCATAGGTTTCAGGGACGTTATAGTTAGAAATTAGCATTTAAAAAACCTTTGAAATTCACTGAAAAAACCACAGGTTTCAGGAACGTTATAGTTATTTGGACATTTCACTCATACAAAACCAGAGCAATTCGGCCGTTATAGTTTGTTGAGCTAATTATAACTCACGCCCTCGCAATGCACTGCTGATGACATCACATATTACATCACTCATGACATGGTCAGTGACATCACTGATGACATCACTGATGACATCATCCAGTGACTATGTGTTTCTGTAAAGTTTAAATATGTTTTATATATATAAATGCCAAGGTGTATTGAAGAATGAGTGGGTGTATGAGTGTCTGAATGGATGATTTAGTAGGTGCGTGATTGACTGTATAAGTGAGTGATTAAACGTGTCTTACTGAATGCATGGGTTAGTGACTAAACTGTGTGAATGTCTGAATCAGTCTGTTAGTTGGTGTGTAAGTGGCTGCATGGGTTGGTGAGTAGCTACATGACTGTCTACATGGGTTATTGATTGGTTGTCTGAATATCTGTTTGGGCGCCTGAGTGTCTGTGTGGGTGGGTGGGGGGTGTGACTCTGTGCATAGATGTGTGAGTGGGTGATTCACTGGGTATATGGGTTCAAGACTGCATGTGTGAAGGGCTTTATGGGTGGATGTCATTTGAGAAGTCATCAGTGATGTCATCAGTGATATCACTGACCATGTCATGAGTGATGTAATATGTGATGTCATCAGCAGTGCATTGCGGGGGCGCAAGTTATACTTAGCTCAACTAACTATAACGGCCACATTTCTCTGGTTTTGTACGAGTGAAATGTCCAACTAACTATAACGTCCCTGAAACCTGTGTTTTTTTCAGTGTATATATATATATATTCACTGAAAAAAGCAGAGGTTTCAGGGATGTTATAGTTAGGAATTAGCAGTTAAAAAACCTTTGAAATTCACTGAAAAACCATAGGTTTCAGGGACATTATAGTAAGAAATTAGCATTTAAAAAACCTTAGAAATTCACTGAATAAAACACAGGTTTCAGGGATGTTATAGTTAGTTGCAAATGACATCACTGATGACATCATCCACATGATCATCTGATGTACCTCCTCACACCCTAATATAACCTTTGATACACCCACTCTAAAATACAGACTACTATTCTCGAAACCATAGACACACCAATATCAGTTAGTACATACCAAGTCCCTGATTCCTGGTTTGGGAGATGAAGTCCACTTTAGTCCTGAGGTCCTCAGGACACAAGAGGACCACATTGCCCCACCAGCAGTGTGCCACGAGGCGCTTTTCTGGATTGGTGTAAAAAGGGGCGTGGCCTCGGACCACCTCTCAGCAATCCAGCTGTGAGGTGCTTACTGGAGGTACCTGGTGGGCTAGTTGGCCCCCAGGGACCCTCAGTATTCAAGGGGACTTAATCCCCCAACTTAGAACGTGCCAAAAAAACCAGGAAGGGGGCCGCGTGGCCCCCCTCCTGAGGCCGTTATCTGCCCCAGGGACCCCATCCCCCGGGGCATTGCCTCTTTTTTTATTTGGGAGGGGGCCGCGTGGCCCCTTCCCTGGGCCACTTTGGCCCTGGGGACCCCATTCCCCGGGGCCTGGCCTCTTTGATGGGGACCGTGGGGGGAGCCCCAATGCCCCCACGGTCCCAGGAGGCGGGAGCCGGCATTGCTTTTGGGCAAGGGGAGCTGCTAACATGCAACCCCCCTTGCCCAAAAGCAATTCTGCTTTGCTTCTTGGAAGCGAGAGCAGGTTTCCGCGTGCCGGCTCCCTGCTTATTGCCGGCATTGGGGCAAGGGGAGCTGCTAACATTCAGCTCCCCTTGCCCAAAAGCAATTCTGCTTTGCTTCGTTTTCTGCTCTCGCTTCAACGAAGCAAAGCAGGAGTTTGCTATGACAGGGCGGGAGCCGTACTACCCCCCTGCCATAGCAAACGGCAATGTCCTGTGGGTGGGCAGCCTGGGACATTGCAGGAGCTGGTGTTGGGGGGTGGCGGTCCCCAGGGCCATCGAGGGCTCGCCCCCTCCCAACTAATTTAAGCCCCAGGGAGGTGGTGGTCTCCAGGCCCGGGGGTCCGCAACAGACCCCCGCATTTAGATATTCAATGCCCCGGGGAGGTGGTGGTCCCCGGGTCAGTGTGAGGGTGCTCAACCCCCCCACACTTTGTTTTTGAATACAGCCCCGGGGAGGTGGCGGTCCCCAGGACTGCGGGGGCCACGTTATATCATGTAGCCTGGGGAGGTGGTGGCCCCTGGGGCTTGGGGGGCCCACGAGGCCCCCCCACCCAAAATAATTAAAAGCCCCGGGGAGGTGGTGGCCCCCAGGGCAGTGTGGGGGGGGCATGAGCCCCCCATGCATTTTTTTAAAAAAGCCCTAGGGAGGTGGCGGTCCCCGGGGCTGCGGGGGGGGCTCATGCCCCCGCATATAATTGTATAAGCCCCGGGGAGGTGGCGGTCCCCAGGGCTGCGGGGGACCCCATGGGCACGCGCTAATTATTTCAGCATTGCCCCCGGGAACTGGCCCACCCAGGGGCTATTAGGAAACGAAGCGCAGGAGTCTGTGCTTCGTTTTTTAAAAAAAACAATTTGATGGATTAGCGCAACCAGCGCAAGTTCGGCCGATTTAAAAAAATAAATGCTTTTTTTGGACCTGGGGGTCCTTGTGGGACCCCTTGAGCAGGCCTAGGGGTCAGGGTGTTTGTACCCTGCCCCCTTTTCTTGTTTTTTAATGTTTTTTCACCCTTTTTCTTGTGACTCGGTTACCGAGTCACAAGATGGCTGCCAACACTTCCTGGTTTCGAGTGTTGACAGCCAATCAAAATGAAGCTCATGCTCGGGAGGAGTCGCGAATCCTCCTCGGTGCTCAGATATCGATATTTTTATTTTTTAAATTTCTCTGTGTTAGAAGGTGGTTCTGACACTATGGGCCGCCCGGATTTTTCGCTTTTTGAGCACCTAGGTGTTGAGGTTTTACTGTGGGAGAGCCTCATAAATTGGGACTCCTCCACAGTGAACTCATGAGGAAAGAGACTGCATGTGGATTTTACTGGTGTCCCCTAGCTTGACTAGGCCGCTGCGCGAGCAGCTGGAGTTAGGGGCACCAGACTGGTTACATGCAGACACCTGTGTACCTGCGTGTGCACACGGGTAGGGGCTGCACAGGGGAGATTCTTGGCGTGCGCAGTCCAGGAGCAGCTACAAAGTGAATGGTGTGGCAGGACTTATGCAGAATTGGGTGGTGACACGGAATAGGCCTTATACACTAGGAAGGAACATGCCAGGGGAAGTCAGTGTGCTTTACTGTGTTTTTCACTTCATTATTCCCCTATGGGGATGTGGAGCCCATGTGCTAGATTAACTTCCATAAGGCCTACAGATTCCAGACACGCACTAAAGTCCACTGTAGCGGATGTGAAAAGAAGTATTTTGCAGAGTCCAGAGTCATATTTGTACTGCTTTTGGGTCATCCAGAAATGTTACATCTCTCTGAGTCAGATCATAACCAGGGCCTGGCTGGGGGTTGACCTCAGCAGGCTGGATTGATGACCTTTCCCTCCCAGAGCGAAGACCTCCTTTCCACGAAGGGAAGATAGGCGGAGCTACAGGCTCATCCATCAGCAGCTATCACTGGGTACCAGGCTGCACCTAGGAGGGAAGGGCTCTGGTTTCAGAGACCATGTGGCCAGAGACCCTGGACGCCGCCATTTTGAACAAACCCAGAGGCTGGACAAGAAGGAGGGAGCAGGGGCAGGGAAGTGATGTGTCGCTGTTTGATAGGACAAGCAGAGACTTCCTGCCAGCCCCCTACTCAACTTTTAAAAAGTGCTTGCACAGGAAGAGAAGCTCTCTCTGGGGTGTGGTCTGTGGAGGCTGAAGGTGCTGGAGCCTGGCGCAATGGGCAGTTGGAAGGAGGAACCCCCTGACTGTCCCCCAGGGCCCTACCAGTACCAGAAGAAAAGCCCAGGACCAGCGCGCAGAAGCAGAGGCCTCTGCGCAGGGAGAAGAGAGGCCAAGGAGGAGAGACAGGCGAAAGGCTGGCGCAGGGAGCCAGTGAAGACAGCTCCCTGCCGGATCCCCCCCTCTCAGAGACCCCGAGGGCGAAGGAGAGTGTTTCCAGTGGCTGGGGATGGCCACCGGGAGCGCAAGGACACAAAAATGGGGCAGATCGGACCCCCAGGGGCTGAGCTATGGCCCCCAGAAGGTGAGCGACCTTTGACCCCCCCACGAAGAGGAGGTCGGGGGCCCGGGAGCCCATCCCCGGCCCCGAAGCAAAGCGGGAGAGCCGCTCATCTATTATGCGGAAAGCGGAGCACGAAGCGCCCCATAATGCCTTGCTAGGCATTTCAGAATCGAGTGTTTTGGTGCTTGTGGTGGCCCCAGGAGGACGGGGTCACCACCAACTTGGTGCAAGGGTGCTGGGGGAGCTGCTGGAGAAGCGCAGTCTCCCCCCAGCACAAAGAGAAAAGTCCCACCCTAAGTGTCTTGGGGATTTAACCAGGATAACCCCTCAAGGGCTCAGCTTCCATTTAACACCTTCTGGGCTGGAACTTTTGTTCTACAGCTGAGGGTGTGTTTTGAAGTGCTTCATGGAGTGAAGGGCTGAGTTGGGGATGTCTGGAGAAGGGCATCCCCTGGAGGTGAAGAGGTGTAATTGCACCAGAACTGCATTTACTCACGGTTATTCCTTTTTAGAGGGACTTAAGGTCACATATGTAATGTGAAGGTACCTGTGTAAGGTGATGTCATAAGCAAAGTGGGTTATGTTGCCAGACACACCTGCTAGGGTGTCTGGCTGGATATGCGTAATCCTGTGATTTCATCTGTGATGCCTTTAGGGGCTGTAATTGCAACGCATTTTAATGTCCAACAAATGTGCTGAGTACTGTCATTCTAAAGTGTGCGTAAACATGTATTTTTGCTGCTGCGCTTAAGTGAGGAACAACCCAGACTGTTAGCCCTGAATATGTAGGGGTGCATACTGTATGGTCAATATAAGATGCTCAGTCAGGGTTATGTGTCACTAGGGCAGGTGAACCTATTTTTAATGCGTGTTGAGGAAATGGGGTGGGTCGCCACTGGGATGGTGCCAGTGCGCAGGGCCCTCGCTCCAGGTTATGCTCAACACACTGCATTAGGGGGCAAGATGATGTGCATACATGGGAGTGTTGGTACTAGACCCCACCCCCCCTTTTTGGGAGGGGTGGAGATTGTAGGAAGGTGGAATCTGACTATATGGTTGCCCCCACTTTTTTTATGGTGTTTTGCTGGTTTATGACTTAGTTGGACTGGGATCCTGCTATTCAGGGCCCCAGTCTATCTGCTTTCTCTGTAAAAAGGTTTCCATGGCCTTAGGCACATCACTGATTGGAATCTGGAGTGCCCTTTAAGTCCCTAGTATATGGTATACTATGTACCAAGGGCATAGGTACCTCAGAAGCCTGCCAGGGGCTGCAGCATGTATTATGCCACCCCTGGAAGGCCATCCAAACTGACACCACAGGTCTGCTACTGCAGCCTGGGTAAGGTGGTGCATGCACCCCTTACTGTGATATAGGTTACCTATATCACTAAATACATACACACATATAAACCTATAAGTCACTCCTAAGGCAGGACTTATCAATCCTAAAGGCAGAGTGCGTGGTTCCTATGTGAGAGGGTGCCCCTGCATGAGCAGGGCCCCTCTGCAGCGTTCGGAGACCATCTCTGATGCTGTTTGTAGTGCAGCCTGACCATATACTCTTAAGCGCATTATAACCTCGCGGTAAAATGCTAACTTTGGAATGGCTGCACCTAAACATGTCGTGTTTGGTGTCAAACATCTTGGAATACTACCCCCCGCCAATTCTGGCGGCAGGGGTAGCATTCCACCCTTCTAGAGGGAAAGACATGTTAACTCTGGCTAGCCCGGTAACTTCTTTCCAAAGCCCTGGCATCACAAAATGGATGCTGCTGCCACAGACACGAGTCTGGCCTCCTGCTGCTGGACGAAACTCCGGCAGGGGAGGCCTGGACAATAGGTTTCCTGTCCCAGGGAGGTGTGACCACCTCCCCAGACAGGATAATGTGTATTGGGGCTGGGCGGGAGCACTTTCGGGTGCTTTGAAGTCCTGCACTGGGGGCACATTTGGTGTCCCTGTGCATACCCCAGTTCAAACCGGATCAGGGGCTTGCAGCCCCTGCTTTGGCGCGAACTGGACAAAGGGAAAGGGGTGTAGCCACCCCTCTGCCCTGACCCACCCATAGGTGGGGCCACAGAGTAGTCCAACCCCTATCCTTAGTATAAGTATAGGAACCCAGTCCTTAGGACTTTAGATTATCCCTGGACGAAACTCTGAAACTGAATCCTGGACCTTCGACGCTCTACTCACGATTAGAGGACAGAAGAATCTCCCTTGGGGTCAAGGAGTGACTCCCCTGCTTGGCAGGCACCAAAGAAGCATCTGTCTGGTTCGCATTTCTGAAGCTCCCGTCGGACGCCGAAGTCATCGCATCACCAGAGGTGGATTCTCAGACTTCCCCGAGGCTACCCTGAGTCCCCAGCAAAGCTGAGGCCCGTGGCTATCGTGGGTAACTTGAGACCGTGACCCCTGGACACCAAGCACATTTGCAAGTGCATCCTCTTCTGGGTCTCCCAAGAAGTCGTGCTTTGGGCTCCGAGTAGCCCTAGCCTCCAGCACCACCTGCACCGAAGATCACTGGCCCCCACTCCACAAGTGTCCTGTAAGCCAGATCCACGTGCGGCGTCACGAGGCTCCTTCGCGGTCGCTAGCACGTTGGCTAGTAGCCCTTAACGAAGGCCAATCTTTTTCTAACTTGGCATCCTGGTTGCTCCAGGCCTGCCCTCATTTACCTTCGCTGGGTGAGTTCCCCAGACCTTGCTGGTCTGCACCATCTACGATCTTCCTCTGCATCGAGACTTGCCGTTGCCTAGGCTTGTTGGGTCCAATCCGGTCGCCGACACCTCAGCACTCGACAGACATCGTGTACCAGCCTGAATCCTGCTCCTGGGCTGCCGACAACGCCTCCTGGACCTCGTGGCTGAAGAGACAAGACGACCGTCAACGCACCTGAAGCACTCGACATCGGTGGGCATCTGTCCATCGCCTTCCTGGTCACTGGCTAGTGACCCAGACTCTGTCCCCTCTGCTTTCAGGTTCTTCAGAACTCCGATCCACTCTTGGATCCACCCGGACACTTTTCTCTTGGTCGCCAGCAGCACTTTGCAGCAGATCGCCATTCAAATCGGCGACGAAACCCGACCCCGAAAGGCACCTATGCACCCGGCTTCCCTGGGTGAGGTAACACGAGTACTCCGGTGCTCCCGTGGGTAGAGACTCTTCAAAGTCCTAGATCTCAAAGGGTTTGGTCCAAGTCCTCTTTTAAGTGTCCCTTTTCTCTAATTTCCCGATCACGACTTTCTCCATAGAAGTCAACGGCGTATCGCGGTTGTGTATTTACACTGCACGCGTCTCCCGTGGGTCCCCTGTGTCACTACCTTGGGTGGTTCCTTGTGGTCCAAGCACTTCTAGAGGCTCTAGGCCTAGTGTCTAGTTCAGTCGTGGTTCTTATACCACTTTATTGGTATATGGTTTGAGTACGCCCCTAGGGCCCAAACGTGTATTTGTGCTATTACTGTGTTTAAATAACTTCTAACTTATGTACTTCGAACTCTAGCCTCATAAAGAGACTAGAGGGTGTGTTTAGCAATAAATACATATATTTTGAATATATACCTGGTGTGGTGCTCTTTCATTTGATCACTCAAGAGATTATAGACTGGTAAAACAAGCTGCTTTACATTCCTTCAAGACTTAGCCTGAAGGCTGCTCTCCATAGCTACCACTAGGATAGCTTTCAATAAGGTTGTCTTTAACCTATCTCCAATAAGGGGTTGTTTGGACTGGTGCAAGGTGCCCACTATAATTAGTGGACAGCATATGCCAGGCCAACTTCTCACATTGATGTGCAGCGTGTGGGATTCCAGCTTGCTATTGTTTTACCAGATAATCTCAATTGAATTGATCAACTGAAAACCACTAAAGGTACCTAAGGTACATATAATTTAAGCTTAGAATACAGTAAGTTCTACTGAACTTAGAGTTGTGTGTTAAGGGATAGCACAACCCTTTCTACAACTCAAGAGAGTTTAGTAGGCCACACTAGAGTAGGTAGTGCATACACCACACCACACTAGTAATGTCTTTAAGGGTAGGATCTAAAGAATCCTTGCAGGAAGCCATTGAGCTTCCACCCTCCAAGTATGATACACTCCCATTCTTGGAATTGAGAGCTTTATGCAACTTGAGAAAAATAAGGACAGGCCAAAGCCCCACCACCCAACACCTCAAGGAGTTGTTGGTGGCTTATGACCTTAGTAAGCCCTTGGGGACTGAAGGGGTAGGAGCTGAGGGTGGGGCAGATGATGAGGATGGGACCAGGGGTACCAGTACCCCCAGCCCCCCTCTGAAACTGACCAGGAGGGCGACAATGGCCCTGACCTGGATAATCCAACCCCTCCTGAGGAAGATGAAGAGGAGGATCAGAATGATGCCCCCTTTGTCCCCCCAGGAAGGATTGTGAGTGTGCCCAGAAGGTCTAGATCTTCTTCTCAGGAGTCTAACCACTCTGGCACCTCAATAGGGAGCTCTGTCTCATCTCATAGGAGGGAATCCTCTCATGAGAGAAGAAAGAGGCTGGTTCTATATGAGGAAGCTCAGCTTGAACTCAAAAAGAAGCAACTAGCCATAGACAGGGAGTCCCTAGATCTCTTTAGAGAGAGAAGAAAGTTGGGACTAGAGTCCCATGGTGGCAGCAATATCCCTAGAGATAGGGAAAGGTCTTATGACCATAGAAACCTAAACAAGATTGTCCCTCCCTACCAGAGTGGGGATGACATCCACAAATGGATAACTGCACTGGAGAGGGCCTGTAAAGTTCAGAAGGTCCCCCAGAGGCAGTGGGCAGCAATCTTGTGGCTCTCCTTTGCAGACAAAGGTAGAGACAAGCTCCTCACTGTAAGAGAAGAGGATGCTGACAATTACACAGTCTTGAAGAGTGCTCTGATAGATGGGTTTGGCCTAACCACTGAACAGTATAGGTTGAAGTTCAGAGACACCCAAAAGCTCAGACTCAAGACTGGGTTGATTTTGTAGATTGTGCTACAAAGGCTCTGGAAGGTTGGATACATGGCAACAAAGTGCATGACTTTTTAGGATTGTACAATTTGATTATGAGGGAGCAGATCCTTAATAATTGTCAAAACCAGCTTTTGCACCAGTATCTGGTGGACTCTGATCTGACCTCTCCCCAAGAATTGGGAAAGAAGGCAGACAAATGGGTCAGAACCAGAGTAAAAACTAGAAATCAGGGTGGTGACCAGAAGAAAGATTCTACTAAGTCCCAAGAGAAAGGTGGGGATAAATCTAAGGATAAGTCCCCTACAGGGCCCCAAAATTCCACTTCTGGGGGTGGGTCCCAAACTCCTTCCTCTCCTGAAAAGAAACCATATTGCCATGTCTGTAAAAGGCCTGGGCACTGGAAAACTGATCCCAGTTGCCCCAGGATTGGCAATAAAGAAAATGTTCCTCCCACAACTACTACCACCCCTCCTGGTACTACCAGTAGTAATCCTCCAGTTGGGAGTAGTGCACCCAAAAAGTTGGGTGCTTTTGCAAGAGGAACAGAGGTGAGCCCTAGTTTAGACAGGGACCCCTCAACAGACTCCTCTGACTCTGATGGTGGTATAGGATTTGCCACCTTTACCATGGGTCCCACAGCGTTGGGCAGGTACAGATTGGAGCCAATAATTAATGGTCAGAAAGCTGTGGCATTTAGGGACACAGGGGCTAGTGTCACCATGGTGGCAGGGAAACTAGTCCCCCTCACCAGTTTTTACCTGAGTTTAAATACCAGGTGACCAACATTGATGGTGTCAGAACAGATCACCCCATGGCCATAGTCAATCTCAGCTGGGAGGGGTCACAGGCCCCAAGAGAGTGGCAGTGTCCCCCACCTTACCTGTAGATTGCCTGATGGGCAATGATTTGGAAATTTCAGCCTGGGCTGAAGTTGAACACCAAACCCATCTTAGGATGTTGGGCGTCCCTGTAAAGGTTAGTGGGGCTGTGATGGCCACAGCCCCAGCCCAAGAATTTGGAGAGATGGAGCCTGAAAGAATGGCCCACTCTCCCCAAAAGAGAGCACAAGGGTTGAAGAAAAGTCTTCTTCCCTCCAGACAGTAGGTAAGGGTCAGCCTCCTCAGGGAACTGACCCTACCCCTAGTGAAGGAACTGCCCCAGAGGTAGTCAGGCCTGGCCTGGCCACACCCCTGATGGCAGAGGACCCTTCCAAGGTGGTACCCAGTCTGGAGCAGGTAACCTGCCCCTCTCTACCCTGCCTCAGCCAGCCCAGGGCTGCAGAGGTCAGGGAGGTCAGTGGACCCCCAGGGCCCCCTGTCCAGAGGAACCCCCATCAGCAGATTAGGGGCACCCAGTCTAGTAGCCCTAGCCAGGTGAAAATTCCTCTACACACTGAGGGATCCCCCATACCTTTATGTAGGGACCTCCCCAGAAGGACTCTGGTAGGCAAGGGCAAACCTGGGACCAGAAGGTTCCAAACCTGCCATGTCCCTCCAGTAGTCCATCCAAAGGGACCCAACCCCCAGCTGTAGGCAGCCAAAGGTTGACCCTTAGAGCAAAGTGCAACTCAGTCATGGAAAGACAGGCATACATGGTGACCAGTGATCTGAGGAGGCTGAGGCCAACATTCCTAGGGCCTCACTTCCCTACTCAGACACCTCACCAGCCTTGTACTTTACCTAAGCACACCACAGGTAGTGATTCCCCATGGTGGAGACCCTCTCATACCCTTAGGGTGAGGGATTGCTTAGTGGACCATAAGACAGGGGGCAACCATGCTAGTGCAGGTGCTTCCTTATATGACCACTTAGTCAATGAAGGCTCAACTGGCCAAGGTTAGCCTTATCTCCTTTCGTTTGGGGGGGTTATGTAGGAAGGTGGAATCTGACTATATGGTTGCCCCCACTTTTTTTATGGTGTTTTGCTGGTTTATGACTTAGTTGGACTGGGATCCTGCTATTCAGGGCCCCAGTCTATCTGCTTTCTCTGTAAAAGGTTTCCATGTGCCTTAGGCACATCACTGATTGGAATCTGGAGTGCCCTTATAAGTCCCTAGTATATGGTATACTATGTACCAAGGGCATAGGTACCTCAGAGGCCTGCCAGGGGCTGCAGCATGTATTATGCCACCCCTGGAAGGCCATCCAACCTGACACCACAGGTCTGCTACTGCAGCCTGGGTAAGGTGGTGCATGCACCCCTTACTGTGATATAGGTTACCTATATCACTAAATACATACACACATATAAACCTATAAGTCACTCCTAAGGCAGGCCTTATCAATCCTAAAGGCAGAGTGCGTGGTTCCTATGTGAGAGGGTGCCCCTGCATGAGCAGGGCCCCTCTGCAGCGTTCGGAGACCATCTCTGATGCTGTTTGTAGTGCAGCCTGACCATATACTCTTAAGCGCATTATAACCTCGCGGTAAAATGCTAACTTTGGAATGGCTGCACCTAAACATGTCGTGTTTGGTGTCAAACATCTTGGAATACTACCCCCCCGCCAATTCTGGCAGCGGGGTAGCATTCCACCCTTCTAGAGGGAAAGACATGTTAACTCTGGCTAGCCCGGTAACTTCTTTCCAAAGCCCTGGCATCACAAAATGGATGCTGCTGCCACAGACACGAGTCTGGCCTCCTGCTGCTGGACGAAACTCCGGCAGGGAGGCCTGGACAATAGGTTTCCTGTCCCAGGGAGGTGTGACCACCTCCCCAGACAGGATAATGTGTATTGGGGCTGGGCGGGAGCACTTTCGGGTGCTTTGAAGTCCTGCACTGGGGGCACATTTGGTGTCCCTGTGCATACCCCAGTTCAAACCGGATCAGGGGCTTGCAGCCCCTGCTTTGGCGTGAACTGGACAAAGGGAAAGGGGTGTAGCCACCCCTCTGCCCTGACCCACCCATAGGTGGGGCCACAGAGTAGTCCAACCCCTATCCTTAGTATAAGTATAGGAACCCAGTCCTTAGGACTTTAGATTATCCCTGGACGAAACTCTGAAACTGAATCCTGGACCTTCGACGCTCTACTCACGATTAGAGGACAGAAGAATCTCCCTTGGGGTCAAGGAGTGACTCCCTGCTTGGCAGGCACCAAAGAAGCATCTGTCCGGTTCGCATTTCTGAAGCTCCCGTCGGACGCCGAAGTCATCGCATCACCAGAGGTGGATTCTTAGACTTCCCCGAGGCTACCCTGAGTCTCCAGCAAAACTGAGGCCCATGGCTATCGTGGGTGACTTGAGACCGTGACCCCTGGACCACAAGCACATTTGCAAGTGCATCCTCTTCTGGGTCTCCCAAGAAGTCGTGCTTTGGGCTCCGAGTAGCCCCAACCTCCAGCACCACCTGCACCGAAGATCACTGGCCCCCACTCCACAAGTGTCCTGTAAGCCAGATCCACGTGCGGCGTCACGAGGCTCCTTCGCAGTCGCTAGCCCATTGGCTAGTAGCCCTTAACGAAGGCCAATCTTTTTCTAACTTGGCATCCTGGTTGCTCCAGGCCTGCCCTCACTTACCCTCGCTGGGTGAGTTCCCCAGACCTTTGCTGGTCTGCACCATCGACGATCTTCCTCTACATCGAGACTTGCCGTTGCCCAGGCTTGTTGGGTCCAATCCGGTCACCAACACCTCAGCACTCGACAGACATTGTGTACCAGCCCGAATCCTGCTCCTGGTTGCCGACAACGGCGCCTGGACCTCGTGGCTGAAGAGACAAGACGACCGTCAACGCACCTGAAGCACTCGACATCGGTGGGCATCTGTCCATCGCCTTCCTGGTCACTGGCTAGTGACCCAGACTCTGTCCCCTCTGCTTTCAGGTTCTTCAGAACTCCGATCCACTCTTGGATCCACCCGGACACTTTTCTCTTGGTCGCCAGCAGCACTTTGCAGCAGATCGCCATTCAAATCGACAGATGAAACCCGACCCCGAAAGGCACCTATGAACCCGGCTTCCCTGGGTGAGGTAACACGAGTACTCCGGTGCTCCCGGGGGTAGAGACTCTTCAAAGTCCTAGATCTCAAAGGGTTTGGTCCAAGTCCTCTTTTAAGTGTCCCTTTTCTCTAATTTCCCGATCACGACTTTCTCCATAGAAGTCAACGGCGTATCGCGGTTGTGTATTTACACTGCACGCGTCTCCCGTGGGTCCCCTGTGTCACTACCTTGGGTGGTTCCTTGTGGTCCAAGCACTTCTAGAGGCTCTAGGCCTAGTGTCTAGTTCAGTCGTGGTTCTTATACCACTTTATTGGTATATGGTTTGGTACGCCCCTAGGGCCCAAACGTGTATTTGTGCTATTACTGTGTTTAAATAACTTCTAACTTATGTACTTCGAACTCTAGCCTCATAAAGAGACTAGAGGGGTGTGTTTAGCAATAGATACATATATTTTGAATATATACCTGGTGTGGTGCTCTTTCATTTGATCACTCAAGAGATTATAGACTGGTAAAACAAGCTGCTTTACATTCCTTCAAGACTTAGCCTGAAGGCTGCTCTCCATAGCTACCACTAGGATAGCTTTCAATAATGTTGTCTTTAACCTATCTCCAATAAGGGGTTGTTTGGACTGGTGCAAGGTGCCCACTATAATTAGTGGACAGCATATGCCAGGCCAACTTCTCACAGAGATGTTACGCAATGTCACAAAGTAATTCCAACAGCTTATGTATATTTGTAAATTGGTGCATAATATTGAGTAGTGTGTGTGTTTAATAAATGTACTCTTACTTTTATAAAGCAAACTACAGACTGGACAATCAATTATTGAGTGTTATTTCTGCGCACCTGCAAATGGTGATTACTAGCCCACACCACCTCCCTTGAGTAAAGCCTCAGACTGCTCTGCAACGCTACCCTCTGAGAGTCAGGCACTACAATTGGGTGTTTGGTTCCCAGTGAAGGACAAATGTAGTCATGTTATTTGTGCAGGCCTCACAGATACTGCCTCGTTTTCCAACATTGGTGTCTAGCGGCGGGAAACATAGTATCCCATTCTGGTGCGCATTTATAGCAGTTGATAAGTCCAGTTTTGCCACACATTACCTATGCAGTAATGAGCAAATGGAAGAGCGCAAGGCTCTGAGAAGGGTTCAAAGTTTTGGTTAGGTGAACTAAAGGTATGGGAAAGGAAAGCCCGCGCACATACGGGTCATGTGAAGATATTATGGTTGAAATGTAAACTGTATTGATATGACCGCGCTATGTTGATTTTCATGTGCTATCGGGATGGTGCTTTCCAGGAAATGATTGCATACAAATGTTCTAAGCCATATTGTACACCTTTGAACCCTAACACTACACGCACTACACTTGCATGAGGAGGGTGTCTCCTCAAGAGATAGGGACAGCAACTGATACCTACATCACAGGTGGGGGTGTAGGGGTGGATTGACCTTTGTGGGGGACAGGAGAGAGAGGGGGTCCTGGGAGATTCCCGCACTTTTTAAGGGCAGGGAGGGTTTCCACAGAAGGGGCCCCAGGTATTCTTCCCCCGCTGAGAGTTTACTTGCCATTGGCGCACGCCAAAACCACTGGAAGGGTGGGGCAGGAGGTTTCTTTACCCCCGGGTAGTAACGCCCCAGGGGTTCCCATGGTGGGGGACCCCCAGGAAATTTTCCCACGGTGGGAGGAGAGTGTGGTAGAGTTGGGTGTCCGGCAGGCCCCCAGGTTAACTGGTGGGGAGGTGAGCGACCCAGGGGTGGCCCCTGGTAGGGGGTGGCCCCAGAGGAGGGTAGTTCTTGAGTGATGGTGTGTAGTGGTAGCCACTAGGTACCCTAGATGGGCTAGGTAACTGACCCAGTGGAGATTGGAGTGGGGGTGATGTACTCCCTAGTTTCCAGGTGAAGGGTTAGTGGTGGACCCTGAGGCGTCAGGGTCGGGTGGACGGTGACCAGTCCGGTAGGTCCTGTGGGTCTTGAACCCAAGGACCAGGAGCAGGGGGGTGTTCCCCTTGCTCGTGGCAGGAGGTGGACGTCTGCAAGGTAGTACCACCCTGAACACAGGTGGGGCCTATCTTAAGTGACGGGACCCTGTGGTTCGCAAAGGGGTGGTGCAGGCCTAGCCGGGATCTTTAGGGTCCCTGGCTTGGAGTGGTCGTGCTACCCTGAAGGCAGGTGGGGCCTATCTTAAGGAGGGGACCCTGCTCTTCATAAGGGGTGGTGCAGGCCATCCGGGGACCATGTAGGTCCCTGGGCGGTCTCCCAAGGCGCTGCTGGGAGACCGGGGAGGGCCATGAGAGGTGGGCCTGGGTCTAGCTAACTCGGGGCCCACAGGCTCTCTAAGGGTACTCTGGGAGGAGAGCGCGCCTCTCGGAGGGAAGGGTGCATAGGCCCTGTTCTCGCAGCGGAGAACAAGGAAGGGGTCTAGGTTCCCGGGGTAGTTTCCGTGGGGAGCTACTGACGGGGGGAATGAGCTGTAGGATGTCTGACGGGGCACCCTCAGTGTTCCTCCCTGGCACTGCCAGTGTGGTAGTGAGGCCGGTCTGAGGTCCTATCAGGGAGCCAGGCAAGTGGCCAAAGGGGTGCTTTTCTGTGTGGGAAAAGCACGAGTGGCTGTGCTTTCTTTAGGGAAGCCAGTCGTCCCGAAAGGGTGGTGGCAGCAGAATGACCTCAGCGGCAGGCTGAGGGTGAGGGTCCAGAGAGGTTGCATCTTTGGGGTGCAAGGACCAAACGGAGAGAGGGTACTGGTTGGAACAAACTCCAGAAGGTAGACCAGCTAGTGACCCAGGGGATGGGATGTAGACCTGTCCCGGAAGACCGCAACGGTGCTGAGGCACTGGACCCTTGTCCAGAGAAGGGGTAGGCATAGTGTTGCATGCCCAAGGGCAAAGGTGGGCCTAGTGAGGCCAAGTCCATGTAGACCATGAGTGACCTAGAGGTATATAACCTAGAGCCCGGAGGGTTCTTAGGGTAGTCTGGGATCCCTGTCATGGGTGGAGATTTCATGGATGGGAGGAGTAGGTGGTCTGAGCGGATAACTGGTGAGTAAGGGGGTCTGGTCAGAACCCCTTATAACTAGTTATCGCTGACTACGGGAAGAATACCCATGTAGGGTGGCTACTTCTTCCCTGTAGGAATCAGCTGGGTGCGGCGTGTGTTAGAAGGTGGTTCTGACACTATGGGCCGCCCGGATTTTTCGCTTTTTGAGCACCTAGGTGTTGAGGTTTTACTGTGGGAGAGCCTCATAAATTGGGACTCTTCCACAGTGAACTCATGAGGAAAGAGACTGCATGTGGATTTTACTGGTGTCCCCCTAGCTTGACTAGGCCGCTGCGCAGCAGCTGGAGTTAGGGGCACCAGACTGGTTACATGCAGACACCTGTGTACCTGCGTGTGCACACGGGTAGGGGCTGCGCAGGGGAGATTCTTGGCATGCGCAGTCCAGGAGCAGCTACAAAGTGAATGGTGTGGCAGGACTTATGCAGAATTGGGTGGTGACACGGAATAGGCCTTATACACTAGGAAGGAACATGCCAGGGGAAGTCAGTGTGCTTTACTGTGTTTTTCACTTCATTATTCCCCTATGGGGATGTGGAGCCCATGTGCTAGATTAACTTCCATAAGGCCTACAGATTCCAGACACGCACTAAAGTCCACTGTAGCGGATGTGAAAAGAAGTATTTTGCAGAGTCCAGAGTCATATTTGTACTGCTTTTGGGTCATCCAGAAATGTTACATCTCTCTGAGTCAGATCATAACCAGGGCCTGGCTGGGGGTTGACCTCAGCAGGCTGGATTGATGACCTTTCCCTCCCAGAGCGAAGACCTCCTTTCCACGAAGGGAAGATAGGCGGAGCTACAGGCTCATCCATCAGCAGCTATCACTGGGTGCCAGGCACCAGGCTGCACCTAGGAGGGAAGGGCTCTGGTTTCAGAGACCATGTGGCCAGAGACCCTGGACGACGCCATTTTGAACAAACCCAGAGGCTGGACAAGAAGGAGGGAGCAGGGGCAGGGAAGTGATGTGTCGCTGTTTGATAGGACAAGCAGAGACTTCCTGCCAGCCCCCTACTCAACTTTTAAAAAGTGCTTGCACAGGAAGAGAAGCTCTCTCTGGGGTTTGGTCTGCGGAGCCTGAAGGTGCTGGAGCCTGGCGCAATGGGCAGTTGGAAGGAGGAACCCCCTGACTGTCCCCCAGGGCCCTACCAGCACCAGAAGAAAAGCCCAGGACCAGCGCGCAGAAGCAGAGGCCTCTGCGCAGGGAGAAGAGAGGCCAAGGAGGAGAGACAGGCGAAAGGCTGGCGCAGGGAGCCAGCGAAGACAGGTCCCTGCTGGATCCCCCCCTCTCAGAGACCCCGTGGGCGAAGGAGAGTGTTTCCAGTGGCTGGGGCTGGCCACCCGGAGCGCAAGGACACGAAAATGGGGCAGATCGGACCCCCAGGGGCTGAGCTATGGCCCCCAGAAAGTGAGCGACCTTTGACCCCCCCACGAAGAGGAGGTCGGGGGCCCGGGAGCCCATCCCCGGGCCCCGAAGCAAAGCCGGGGAGCGCCGTTGCGCTCCCCGTGAAGATTGTGCCCTCTGGAGTGCCAGGAGCCCACCCTGGCCCCCGGCGAAGAAACGGAAGGCGGGGGGAGTGCTGTCGCGCCCCCCCGCAAAAATGAGCCCAGGGGGGCCCGGGAGCCCATCCCCGGGCCCCGAAGCAAAGTCGAGGAGCGCCGTCGCGCTCCCCGTGAAAGTGCTCCCCAGCGGGGCGCCAGGAGCCCACCCTGGCCCCCGCCGATGCGCGAAGCAGGGGAGGGGCCCGGGAGCCCATCTCCGGGCCCCGAGCGGCGAAGAGTCAGTGGGGAGCGCCGTCGCGCCCCACGGGAAGAAGACTTCGGGGGCCCGGGACCCCATCTCCGGGCCCCGCGGTGATGTCTGGCGTGTGGTGGGGGAGTGCCGTTGCACTCCCCCGAAGTCCGGCGAAGACTGGCCGTCTGCCCGCCAGAGCAGGCAGACCAGAACGGAGTTGCCGGCTCCCGCGGCAGCACGCGTGGGTGCTGGCCGAGCGGGGAGCCGGCGGGGGCAGCCGGGGGTGGGCTCCCCAGGCTGCCCCCCAACCCCAAGGCAAGCGGGGGTCCCAGGTGGGACCGGGGCCCTGACACAGACCCACGGAGCGGCATGGGGCCCGGGTGGGACCGGGCCCCGAAAATGTGCAGAGCGGCCGGGGTAGGCTCCCGAGCCGCATTCCCTTACCTGGGGGTCCGGGTGGGACCGGGCCCCCCACCGAGGCCTGAAGATGCGGCGAAGCCGCCAGCAACTCCGCGCGGCTCTCCCGGCACAGCGGGAGAGCCGCTCATCTATTATGCGGAAAGCGGAGCACGAAGCGCCCCATAATGCCTTGCTAGGCATTTCAGAATCAAGTGTTTTGGTGCTTGTGGTGGCCCCAGGAGGACGGGGTCACCACCAACTTGGTGCAAGGGTGCTGGGGGAGCTGCTGGAGAAGCGCAGTCTCCCCCCAGCACGAAGAGAAAAGTCCCACCCTAAGTGTCTTGGGGATTTAACCAGGATAACCCCTCAAGGGCTCAGCTTCCATTTAACACCTTCTGGGCTGGAACTTTTGTTCTACAGCTGAGGGTGTGTTTTGAAGTGCTTCATGAAGTGAAGGGCTGAGTTGGGGATGTCTGGAGAAGGGCATTCCCTGGAGGTGAAGAGGTGTAATTGCACCAGAACTGCATTTACTCACGGTTATTCCTTTTTAGAGGAACTGAAGGTCACATATGTAATGTGAAGGTACCTGTGTAAGGTGATGTCATAAGCAAAGTGGGTTATGTTGCCAGACACTCCTGCTAGGGTGTCTGGCTGGACATGCGTAATCCTGTGATTTCATCTGTGATGCCTTTAGGGGCTGTAATTGCAACGCATTTTAATGTCCAACAAATGTGCTGAGTACTGTCGTTCTAAAGTGTGCGTAAACATGTATTTTTGCTGCTGCGCTTAAGTGAGGAACAACCCAGACTGTTAGCCCTGAATATGTAGTGGTGCATACTGTATGGTCAATATAAGATGCTCAGTCAGGGTTATGTGTCACTAGGGCAGGTGAACCTATTTTTAATGCGTGTTGAGGTAATGGGGTGGGTCGCCACTGGGATGGTGCCAGTGCGCAGTGCCCTCGCTCCAGGTTATGCTCAACACACTGCATTAGGGGGCAAGATGATGTGCATACATGGGAGTGGTGGTACTAGACCCCACCCCCCTTTTGGGAGGGGTGGAGATGTTACGCAATGTCACAAAGTAATTCCAACAGCTTATGTATATTTGTAAATTGGTGCATAGTATTGAGTAGTGTGTGTGTTTAATAAATGTACTCTTACTTTTATAAAGCAAAGTACAGACTGGACAATCAATTATTGAGTGTTATTTCTGCGCACCTGCAAATGGCGATTACTAGCCCACACCACCTCCCTTGAGTAAAGCCTCAGACTGCTCTGCAACGCTACCCTCTGAGAGTCAGGCGCTACAATTGGGTGTTTGGTTCCCAGTGAAGGACAAATGTAGTCATGTTATTTGTGCAGGCCTCACAGATACTATCTCGTTTTCCAACACTCAGCAACTACTGAACAGATTTACACCATTTAAAAAAAGGGCGCTTTCTGAACCAAGAGCTACCTTTTTGCCAAATTTGGTGTAATTCAGTTCAGCAGTTCGGGCTGCAGCCGTGTCTAAAGTTCCTATGGAAATTAACATGGGGAAAACGCTTTTTGGGACCCCCCTTCTTTCTAGGCCCCGCTTTACGAATCACCCTGAAACTTTCAAGACAGGAGCTGACTGGAGCGCCCCATTCGTTTTGAAGATTTCGCGAAGATTCGCCAAACGGTGCCAAAGATATTGGCAAATCAAAAAACGCTTTTCCTATGGAAACTAGGTCCTAACTATAACTACCTACTGGCGACCGCCAGTAGGTAATATATATATATATGTATACAGCAAGAAGCACTGTTAGTGGCCGAAGGCCTTTTCCTTTTTTTGTTTATTTATCCCAGAGGGTACAGCAATTGTGCAAAGAAGTACATCCAACAGAATGTAACTACAGCAATAAAACAGTAAAACAGTAAAACATGGTGTTCCAAGATACATTACATTTGAGATAGTAAAACACGATTGTAATACAGTTTTCATGATATGGCCACAATTCATTAAGCTGTGGTAAAAAAACAACCAAGAATATCAAAGTTAACTAGTTAATTAATATACATATATTGGCTAAAAAGAGGTATATATTATACAAACAAAGAAAAAAACTTCATATGTTGGCAGACCCCACCTTAGTCATGGGCTCCAAGAGGCCACACATTACAATATTAAACAGATTTGGTGCCGATGTAACCCCTAGGTACCATTAAAAGCTAACTGCCTGGTGGGGGCTAGTCGCCGTGGGGACTCAGATGCAAGCCAATCCCTGTTATCCTTCCCCCCTAGAAATCCAGGTAGACATAGGGCCCCAGATCTTGCTACCTCGCTTCTTGGAACGCCTCCCCTTGCTGTTATATAAAGCTTTTCTTGGTTATAGATGTGCAAACGGATAAGCCAAGCATAATAGATAGAGGGGGTCTGAATCTTTCCATTTTGTTGCTATCAGCAGGCAGGCTACTGCAGCCGAGATAAAGATAAATTATATCTGGGTCTGTTTCAATTGAACTTTATCATCATACCCTAGGAGCATCATAAGTGGGGAGATACCAATTTCCCGCCCCAGTACTTCTTGCAGGAAAGCTTTGATTCCTCTCCTTAAAGATTGCAGTTTTCCACAATCGTAGAGCATATGTACCACATCTGTTGGGCCTTTTCCACACCTTGGACAGTTATCATTTTCCTTTTTCCCCACTCAAATAGCTTAGCCGGGGTAAAATAAAGATTGAAGACTGTTTTGTAATGTTGAGCCTTCAGGTTAGCCGAAAGGAAAATCTTCCTTGCTAATGCAATGGACATATGTCCATAGGTCTGTATCATCTTTACCTAGCTTCCTAGCCCAGTTAGATTCTACTTTCACCAGGTCATCCGGGGTAAATCCTGAGAGAATTTTATAAATATGCTTTATCCGACAATCATTACAAGTGATGGCTTCTAAGAGAGGAATTTTATCTAAAAAGGGCATGTCGCCCCGAAGTTGCTTAAAGAATTCTCTGACTTGGACATACTTGAAATAAGACCTACCGCCTAATCCATAGACCTTCTTCAACTCAACAAATGAAGCCAATTGTTCTGTGAAAAAGATATTACCTATTTTACATATACCAGCTTGCTCGCATTGCCTTCCCATAAAAAAAAGGCAGGGAAAAGGGGGATCGCCGCAAGGGTGTGTATTTGTGGTACCTTGGTAACTTCAACAGTTTACCAACCTTACGCCAAATATTCCAGGCTGCTTTGAGGCACTTAAAGCGTGTTTTTTTTATAGTAGCTAGTCTCCAGCTGTCACAATAACACCCCCGTGCTGCCCTTTCGATAGCCAGCTCATATATAGACGGGGGTACATCATCAGATTCCTGTTGCCCTGTATACCCCTTATCTGCTGTGAGCAGAATTCCCATTCTGTTGGAGCATTGTAGCCCAGTAGTAAAATAACAGATTCGGAACCACCCAACCTCCCTGTTCCTGGGGAAGGGTTAAAAACTTAAATGACCGTCTTATGTTCTTGTTTTGCCATATAAAATTTGAAAACAAAGAGTCTAACTTCTTGAAAATAATACCGTCAACCTCAAGGGGGACAGAGTGGAGAAAATAAAGTATCTTTGGAAACATAACCATTTTAAGAACGTTGCACCTACCAATTATTGATAGATGCAACTTATCCATTCCTCTCAGCTCTCTACTAATTTTAGCTATCAGAGGCTCCATATTAGTTTGCCAAATGGAGTCCACATTCGAAGTTACCCTGATCCCAAGATATATGGCCATATCAGTCCTGCAGCAATCCAGGAAAGCAATATTCCTAGTACAAACAATCTGGATTTGCTCCATATTCAGGAGGTACCCAGACTGCCTCCCATAATCCCCTGCCAAAATTTCTACTTGTTCAATCACACTCTGTGGATCTGAGGTCACGATAGCTACGTCATCTGCATACGCCAACACTTTTGTAGTGTAACCCCTGACAGAAACCGGTTTAATTATCTGGTTTTGAAATATTGCTCTAATGATCGGGTCGATATAGAGAGCAAAAAGAATTAGGGAGCAGGGCCACCCATGCCTTGTCCCTCTAGCAACCTCTACTCTTTCTGACTCCCTACCCATCATTTGTATTCTAGCATAGGGACAGCAATACATTGCTTTAATAGTGGTAATAAAACGTGGCCCAAACCCATTTTGTCTCAGAATGCCCCAAAGGTAGTACCATGACACTCGATCGAATGCTTTTTGGGCATCGAGGAGGATCAAGGTCATCTGGTCCCCTGTAACCGAAGATATGTCAAATAAGGTAACGGCTCATCTAATATGATCCGTGGTCCCTCTACCTGGTTTGAAACCATGTTGCCAAGGGCTGACCAACTGACCTATAATCTTCCCTAATCGAGCTGCAAACATTTTAGAATAGAGTTTTACATCCGAGGTGATAAGGGAAATGGGTTGATATGAAGCTGGGTCATCTGAGAGTTTACCTTTTTTCAGAAAAACAATTATATCCGTACCCAACCAGAATTGCGGGGAAGTCCCCTGATGTTGAATAGACAGGAAAAAATCTAATAACAAGGGTGCTAGCTCTAGTTGAAATGTCTTATAGATTTCCAGGGGAATTCTATCAGGGCCTGCACCTTTTCCTGAGGCCATCAGCTGGAGTGCCTCTTCGACTTCCTGTAATGTGATGTCAGCCTCCAATTCTTGTCAAGCAATGTGGTCAATCCCTGCTATCGCCCCGCTGGCCATTACCCTTTCTTCGGCTTGGGTCATATCCAGTGACCCCGTCTGATACAATTTCCTGTAGAATTCTCTAAATACGTTAAGGACCTCCTTAGGGTCCGTCTCGTATGACCCGTCTTTCTTTTTGATCTTGCCAATGTTGTTCCTGACCGATTTCTGTCTCATGCATAGAGCTAAGAGCTTACCAGCTGCCTCTCCATATTCATACTTTTCTTGTTTATAAGCTTGGTAGGCTTCTGCCGTCTTTTGATTATAATGACTATTAATCTCGGCTTTGATCCAAACAACTTCTAGCTGTAGTTGTGCTTGTCACTCTTCCTGCTTCTGAGTTATTACCGGTGGTATGTTCTTCCTCTAGCAGAGCAAGCTGTGCGATCAATCGGCTCATCGCCTCTCGCTGTTTTTTCCTCCTCTGTCCCACAAAACTAATAACCTCACCCCTTAAACCAGCATTAAAGGCATCCCAAACTACTTCCCTCATGGCACTGAATCTATTTATATCAAAATAGTGTTGCACCCAACCCCTAATGTGTTCAGTAAATAAACTGTTGGCCAAAAAGTTCCTATCAAATGTCCATTTGGACTGGCCCTTTATATGCCTTTGTACCACAATATCAAGAATCAAAGGATCAATCAATCAATCAATCACGGCATTTATAGAGCGCGCTACTCACCCGGGAGGGTCTCAAGGCGCTGGGGGAGGGGTAAGTTACTGCTCGAACAGCCAGGTCTTGAGCTGCTTCCTGAAGGCGAGATGGTCCTGGGTTCGCCGAAGGTGAGTGGGGAGGGAGTTCCAGGTCTTGGCCGCCAGGTAGGAGAAGGATCTTCCTCCGGCGGTGGTTCTGCGGATGCGTGGTACGGTGGCGAGGGCGTGGCTGGTTGATCGTAGCTGGCGTGTGGGCGTGTAGAAGGACATGCGGTCGTTGAGGTACTTTGGGCCCAGGTCGTGGAGGGCCTTGTGTGCGTGGGTGAGGAGTCTGAACGTGATTCTCTTGCTGACGGGGAGCCAGTGCAGGTCTTTCAGGTGTACGGTGATGTGGCTGTGTCGGGGGATGTCCAGGATGAGTCGTGCGGAGGCGTTCTGGATGCGCTGGAGTCTCTTTTGAAGTTTGGCTGTGGTTCCGGCGTAGAGGGTGTTCCCATAGTCCAGTCGGCTGGTGACGAGTGCCTGGGTGACGGTCTTCCTGGTTTCAGTGGGGATCCATCTGAAGATCTTGCGGAGCATGCGCAGGAGTGTTGAAGCATGAAGATGAGACGGCGTTGACTTGTTTGGTCATCGATAGGGAGGAGTCCAGGATGAAGCCCAGGTTGCGTGCGTGGTCCGTTGGCTTGGGTGCGGTGCCCAGGGCCGGGGCCACCAGGAGTCGTCCCAGGCGGAGGGTGATGAGCCCAGGATGAGGACTTCCGTCTTGTCTGAGTTCAGTTTAAGGCGGCTGTTCCTCATCCAGTCGGCGACGTCTCTCATCCCGTCGTGCAGGTTGGCTCTGGCGGTGGGTGGGGTCGTTGGTGAGGGAGAGGATCAGCTGGGTGTCGTCGGCGTAGGAGATGATGTTGAGGTTGTGTCGGCGTGCGATGGCTGCGAGGGGGCTCATGTAGACGTTGAAGAGGGTCGGGCTGAGTGAGGATCCTTGTGGAACGCCGCAGATGACTTCGGTGGCTTCGGATCTGAACGGGGAGAGGCGGACTCTCTGGGTTCTTCCGGCGAGGAACGAGATGATCCATTCCAGTGCTTTCTCTCGGATTCCGATGTTGCTGAGGCGCTTCACTAGGGTGCGGTGGCAGACGGTGTCGAACGCCGCGGAGAGGTCCAGGAGGATGAGGGCAGCTGTTTCCCGTTGTCGGTTAGGGTTCTGATGTCGTCGGTGGCTGCGATAAGGGCGGTCTCGGTGCTGTGGTTGGCCCGAAACCCGGACTGCGAGGGGTCGAGGGATCCATTCGTCTCGAGGAAGGCGGCAAGCTGTCTGTTGACGGTCTTCTCGATGACTTTGGCCGGAAACGGAAGGAGCGAGATGGGGCGGTAGTTCTTGAGGTCGGTGGGGTCCGCCGTTGGTTTCTTCAGGAGGGCGGTAAGCTCGGCGTGCTTCCAGCTCTCCGGGAAGGTGGCGGTGCGGAAGGAGGAGTTGATGATGTCCCGGAGATGGGGTGCGATGGTGGCGTCGGCTTTGTTGAAGACGTGGTGTGGGCAGGGGTCGGTTGGTGATCCGGAGTGGATGGAGTTCATCGTGCGGGTGGTGTCTTCGGTGTTGATCGGGGTCCAGTTGCAGAGGGTGGTGGTGGCGGGCATTGGTTCGGCGGTAGGGTGCGTTGTTTGCTGCGTTGAAGCTGTTGTGTATGTCGGTGATCTTGCGGTGGAAGAACGCGGAGAGTGAGTTGCAGAGGTCTTGCGAGGGGGTGATGTCGTGTGTTTCCGGCGCTGGGGTTGGAGAACTCTTTGACGATGCTGAAAAGTTCCTTGCTGTCATGGGCGTTGTTGTCCAGTCGTTCTTTGAGTGCCGACTTCTTGGTGGCACGGATCAGCTGGTGGTGTTTGCGGGTGGCGTGCTTGAGGGCGGTCCTGTTGTCTGTGGTCTGGTCGAGTCGCCAGGTTTTCTCGAGAGTGCGGCAGTTCTTCTTGGATTCCTTGAGTTCGTTAGTGAACCAAGGGGTTTTCTTGCTTCCGGGTCTGCTGGGAGGGTTTTTAGTGGTGCGAGGTCGTCGGCGCAGGCGGTCAGCCACTTGGCGAGGTTGCTGGCTGCTTCGTTTGGGTCCGTTGTGTCGGTGGGTGTGTTCTGGCTGAGGGCGGTGAGCTGCTCGGCGGTGATCTTGCTCCAGCTCCGGCGAGGAGCCTGTTGCGGGTGGTGGTGGGTCGCAGTCTTTCTGAAGCTGAAGTGGACGCAGCTGTGGTCGGTCCAGTGGAGTCCGGTGGCGTGGCTGAAGGAGATGTGCTTGCTGGACGAGAAGACGGGGTCAAGCGTGTGGCCGGCGTAGTGGGTGGGCGTGTTCACCAGTTGCTTGAGTCCGAGGTTGGCGAGGTTGTCCAGCAGGGCGGTGGTGTTTCTGTCGTTGTTGTTCTCCAGGTGGAAGTTGAGGTCCCCTAGGAGGATGTAGTCGGCGGAGGGCATGGCGTGCGGGCTTGTAGTCCGATAATAGTTTGGGTAGTTTCCTAATGCCGGTGTTATCAAGGAGGGTGGTGGACACAAAAATGTAATCTAATCTAACATATTTCTTATGGGGGAAGGAAAAGTACGTAAATCCTGGATCTTATGGTTTCCTCATGGCCCAGACATCAGCTAAGCCATGACTGGCCAGTAATGAAGCTAATGCCATGTACACTTGTGGCTTTCTCCCCCGGTATTTATTAGTTGAAGCTCCAGCTACCTCCAGATGGATATTCAAATCCCCACAAATTATCAGCGGGTCTGACCAGGATGTCAATTCCACCTCAAACTCTTCCAATACCCTGCGGGCATCCTGATTAGAGACATAGATAGTGCATACCGTCAGCCCTATGGGTAATGCAACCACTGCCCACCTCCCCCACTTGTCCTCAAAAACTTGTGTAGCAGATGCCAGATTATTTACCATATGAATAGTCACATCTCTAACTGGGTAGAGCATGCCATAAGAGGATACCCACTAATCGTAATGGATTCCCTCTCATCCCACAGAATATGACTTTCCTCTTGACATATTATATCGAAGCCCAGAGATCTTAATGTTTCTCCCACCCTCCTGCGTTTGGCTTTATCATGAAGACCACCAACGTTTACTGAGCAGATAGATATTTTACCCATATGAGCAGCAAGTAAGCATTCCAACGTCTGCCTGAAAGTTAGCTACAAGACCAATTATTTCTTTGCTGATTCTCTGGGTTTTCCCCCCCTCTCCCTCAGGACCTCCCCACCATCCTTGGGGGGGAAAGATGGCGATCGCCTGAGACGGCCGCGCGTAACTCCATGACCAGCCGGCAGATTATCTATGTACCTATGTACCCTCTGTACTCTTTAAGGATAAACAATGTTTGAAGCTGCCACAACTTTACTTTTGCATAACCCAACTCAGTGTACATGCTGCTGTGAAATTACCTTTCGGCAAGGAGAGCTGTTACTCACCTGTAGAAGATTCCTTGAAGCAGCCAACCGCGTTGACTGCCGACCTTCGCAGCTGTCCGCGATCATGATGATTGTGATGGAACCCAAGACGGCGGCGGCAGAGGAAAGGCAGCCTATGCTCCTTTGTCGACCGGAGTGTACTCTGCAACGGCAGCCATGGCCTCAGGAGCAGAAGCAGTGTTGGCGTCCGCTCCACATCTCACTGGGCTCCAACTGCAGGTGTTGACCTGGACGGAGACCTCGAGGGATAGGAAGGGGAAGGGCGGAACCACGCTCCTCCAGCAGCGCCTGCCCGGCTCAACAGTATTGGAGCTGCTTCGGGGCTCCTCCGCTGGGACAGATGCGAGTCAAGCCTGTGAGCAGTTGTTGTGGAAAGATCTGCAGAAAGATCTGGATGACGATCCATCACTGCTAGATAAGGAGACCACCCCGCCAGCTGCTGTTGCAACCTGCCCTCGTGGAGAAGCAGCAATACTTGCTGCGGTGACTACAACAGATGAGGTAAACAATACAGTCAATTTGGTACCTCCAGAGGAGGGCGAGGGGGGGGTTTGAGAGACACAGCAAGGTACATTGCTCTGACCTATAAGTTAACTCCGGAGGTCAATACTTAACAAGAAAATGGTAGGCTGGATAAAAACACAAAAATTATGAAAACCCAGGTTGGGGCAGTTGGAGGAAGGGATTTAACCCTTTCACAATTAAATCAGAAGGCTAGGAAAAGTCAGCACTCAGAAGCCCGCTCCATGGGGCTGGAGAAAGGAGGTAATGATCTTGACCTGGAAACAAATGATTGTTTTTTCTCCTTGTCGGATGAAACCTGGTCAGCTGATGGATCAGGGTCAAGCATTGAGTGAAGTCTTACCTGATACCAGCGGAGTGGACTCAGTGGTATTTGCACGTAAAGTGGCCAGAAAGCCTGGTGGCTATAATAGTAAGGGTGGAAAAGACCTTAAGAGGGACTACACCCCTGGGGAGCAACTGGTTGGAACCATGGTGACCGTGTCACAAGAGGCTCATCCAGCAATTCCTCCAACTCTGGACACAATCTTACAATGTGTTATGTTGCACCATGAGGAGGCTCGGCAGGATAGTCGCCGATCACTCACTGCAGCACGTAAATTACAGGGCTCAGTCAGGAAGATTGCTAAGACATGCAACGCTATCAGCGAGCGGCTGACGGACCTAGAGATCAGAGCTGCTGCCCTTGAGTCTGATATTGCGGGCACCCGAGGTCAAACAAAGGCTCACGAATCCCAACTGATTTATATTCAGTGGAAGTTGGATGACCAAGAGAATCGCCAAAGGCGTAATAACCTACGATTCTTAGGGATTCCAGAAGGGGAGGAGGTAGATTTGCTGAGCAAAGCTTTCCCAGAGCAAGAGGGATGGAACTGGCTTCAGGAGGTTCAGCTGGTTCATCTAGTGCCCTTATCTCTGCGACAACCGATCAGGTCTGACACAAAACCCAGTGCTGTGCTAGTTTACTTTGGAAACTATCTACTGAGGCAAAATATTTTTGCGAAAGCTAGCCTAAAGCCAAACGATCCATTGGGGACATTTCATTCTTTGCCAGGCCAGATTTTTGTCATTTAACTGTTGAGAAGCAGTGGCGGCTCCGACAGATGATAAAACCATTCCAGGAGAAAGGGGCACAGGCTTTTCTAATGAATCCAGCACATTTGAAAGTAATTTGGGGGGAGCGGGCCCGGTTCTTTACCTCTGAAGTAAAAGCTAAGGAGTTTCTTGCTGAGGTCGGGGTATAGCATAAGGCTATCCCTTTATGGTTATTTTCTACTTTACCCCCAGACTTAAGTTAGTAATTAATGTGCCAGGGATAACTTCTCTGCTTTATTTGCTGGTGATCGGGTGTAGTGTGTATAGGGTATAGGGTGTTAGCACTGATTGGTTGTATTGGCCACTGGTTTGGGCAGGTACTCTCCATCCACCACAGACCGAGGACAGGTCTGTTTTCCTTCATTATAGGGGTGCTCAGAGGTGGGAGGGAGCTGACGGGTGGGATGGGCAGGAGAGTGGGAAGGGGGTTGGGGTGGGGTTGAAGGCCTTTTCAATGCTGTAACAGTGACACAATAAACAGGATAAACAAAGGAGAAAGAGACAAAAAAAGAGAAAAGAGAGACATAGAGAAGGAGAAACAGACAAAAAGGACACAGCCAGAGAAAGAATATTATTAGACTCATATTGCATCAGAGGAAATTGCACCATGGAAGTGGGGAAAAAATTCTAATAAAACATGAAATACTGTCAATATCTTATCAATTCAACTCACCTGCACCCTGCAATTACCCCGGCACAAGCTATAAGGATGTGTAGAGATCTTAAAAGATCAGGCAACCAGTGGTGGCTCCCCCATTGGGGCGTGGGGGCGTCGCCCCACTGCTTTCTCGCAGTGCGAGAAGGCAGAAACATAAATGGTAAAACTACCATTTATGTCTCTGCTTCTCGCACTGCGAGAAAGCAGAAGTGCCTGGAGTGCCTGGTTGGGGGCGGGCGGGTGGGCGGTCCTGCTCAAGGGCAGGTGGGAGTGGCTTACCCACTGTTGTGGGTACTGACTGTTTGGTCGGCCCCAGGGCCGGACAAAGCAATTATGCGCACTTCCCCTTTTTCTCTATGTAGTCTGCTGCATGCAGCCTACATAGAGATTATGGCCTGGCTGGGGTGCTCTCCGCTGCGCCTCACCAATCACAATGCTGCCATTGCAGCGTTGTGATTGGCTTAGGGGAGCAGGAGGAGGGAGGCTGCCTATAACACGCAAGGAGGAGCAGCAGGAGCTGAGGCGGCGGCGCGGGATGCAGTCGCGGAGGAAGGTAAGTTTTTTATTTTATATATATTACCGTGACCGTCCCACTTCCCTCCCCCCCTCCACCTCGCGAACCCACCCGCCAGTTTTGCCGGCCGCGACTGCTTGTTAAATACATAGAAAGAGTGGGCGCTAATCTGGGTGAATGATAGTGTTAACTTCCCGCCCTGAGCCTCTGCCTGAACGCACCATCTATGTACACGTGAGGGATTGCTCAGCTGTATAGGAGCATCTGTGGGAATTATAAGGGTTCTCCGATGAACGAAACTTCAGCCTGCACCATCTATGTGCTTTGAGGGAACGCCCTGCTGTTAAATATACACTTCTGTGGGTTACCAGATTAGACGATGTCTGTACACCGTCTATGGCATTTGGATGGTGAGAGACAGCTCTGCTGTCCTGTGTATATGTAATCAATACCACCCAAATGGTGCAGGTGGTGGCGTGGTCTCGAGAGGCTGTTTTAAACACCCCAAAGGAGACGAACAAAACTCGACTCTTTAAAACACACTAAAGCGCATAAGCATGCAATCTTCCCATAAAGCGCCCTGATGCCCTGCTCTCCGTGATTCGATTTCATCCCGTGTTAAGTTTTTTACTTGGATTATGCAGCTAAGCTGAATGACGAATTGAAGATACGCAAAGTGATCATTTTTTCCGTATAAAAGGAGAAAGAGGTGAGAGATTGCGAACATTCCTTTCGGTGCTCCTCTGCTGAATACCTAGCTAGTGAAAGCTCTCCTTGGTTCTCGCGGGGCCTGGCCTTTGCTTAAAACTTGGAATCTGCTGCACTTTAGACATTTTAAACTCCTAAGCCATATTTTGAAAGAGTATCACCAAGTTCCAGCATGGTGCGCGTGACAAGATTCAGCCCTCGCCCTCCTGACCCTGAGATGGAAAAAGCTGTTCGAGGTACTGTATTTACAAATGTACAATCTTTAGTCACCTCTGCAGAGAGCTGACCCTGCTGTCAGAACTGGGCCTCCCATACTTACGAGAGAGGAGAAAGTATTTGGAATCAGTCGATAGCGATAAATAACATTGATGGATAAGAATGTTTTTAGAAAGGCGAAACTACTTATGCTATAAGGCCTAGGATATTTTTTTCTGTGCAGTGAATAAAAAGCAGTTGTCAAGTAAGCATTATTTTCAGCCACGTTTAACGCACGCACACAAAAAAATACTCTTTGCAATCAATGAATGCCCTTTTATATGTTTTATATGTTCTAATCTGGAAATTGACATTTGTTTACAGTCATTGAAATTCATTCAAGCCATATAATGAGCAGGCAAAGCAATATATTAGATTGTGTTAGATCGGAATGCCACCATTGCAGCTTAAGGGCAGGCCTTAAGATCAGATAAGACAGGTACCTTACAGTGCTAACAGATAGCAAAAGGGTACTGCGTTGCATCTGGGAGCTGTAAATGCGACTATTTTGCTGGTAGGGAGGTGCCAAGGACAAAATGCATTTTGGCTTGCTGTGCCGATAATCCTGGCACGGTTTTTGTATACAACTGCATGAAACATGAATATTGTGTTGTCTAGTGATAAAGTACAAAAGAGTTGTAGGTCTATCTCCCCTAAAAAAGTCGTGAAAGATCACCAGAATTCACTGTGTCCCTGACTGCTGCTTGCTTGAGTCTCTGGTGGTCTATTTCCTGCTGATAAAGGTTTCTTTAGGCCCCCTCATCTGTGAGGTACTCAGCAATGATTTGTATCTCGAAGTCTGTTATGAAGCTCTGAGGTTATACTGAATAAGCAGCTACCTATGTTATATGACATCTCTTTATTAATGTAATAACTGCACTTTCACAATTGCTTTATTAACCTTCCTGCTTTCTCAAATTTGCTTGAAAATGCACCATCTGTCCACTCTTTTTTAAAAATTTGCTCGGGGGAAAACCCCCCCCGAACCCACTGCAGGTTGTTCCGGCTCGGTGCAGTATGACAATAATTTTACGCCCTACCACTTTCAAATGTCACCAGCCGCCACTGCAGGCAACAGTCGGGTTTGGTTATAGGGGACCTAAGAATCATTCACCAGGGGGTGCAGTAGCAGCTAATATGCACCATTTGTGACATATATGGTCATCAGTATGCTGTGGAAAGAAGTCAAGACTGAAGATGTTCATTTAAAAACGTTATCCAGGGCACGGTTCTCCCACACCTGCATCTGAAACCGTGAATAAAGTTTGGGCAGTGCCTTTTACACCAACGCTTTTCATAATCACAATTTTATTTGTGTTACTTGGTGTTACTGGGTCATGTGGCAATGTTGACTGAATTATGCAGCAAGAAAAGGCAGTATTATTTCACTATTTTTTCATTTTTGCACGTTAACACTATATGACAAAAGATTCACCTCATTGATATCAGTTTAACAACACCTAAATACAGGAATTGGCAACTGAAAGTGACCTGCCTCTAGGTGACAAAAGACCTGCCACTGCGTAACAGCACCTTTGGTAGCGTTCTTAGCAACCTTTGACTCTTTTTAGCTAGAAACAATTTTTTGGGGTCAAAAAGTTTGCAAAGTATACTGAAAATAATGAATTAGGTGGAACGTGTGTAAATTCCATAATTATGCAGAAAAACACTGCTGCAACAGAGCTCATAATTTTAGCGACCCTGGTATTAAGTCATACCGTTGCTTCATTTGTGATAGAATTAAGTGTTGGTGATGTAAGTTGCTGCTGAACGCCTCAATTACCGAATACCAAGGCTGCCTAGTTTTGACCCCACTCTCTGTTTCTTTACCCCATCTTGCAGCTTCCTTTTCATCCCTGCTTTCTCCCTTGTCACTGTCTACCTATGTTTTTCTTCACTATTTGCCTCTGTCTTCCTCTCTCTTGCTCTTGGTCCATATCTAATTAGAACCATTAAGTCCCTGTCTCTAAAAAAGTGTCCCGATTCCCACCTCCTGCAACAACGTGCACAAATTAGTCACTGCTTTTGTTTGCTTTTAGTACCTTCAAATGAATATAAATGAATATTTAATTCATGCTAAGATGGTTTCCCAATTTAATTGTACAGGAAAAGGGCCTGTCTCGTCTTTCCTGCCCAGGCTTGTCTTGAACCAAGGGAGGTTTTTGTACAGCAGGAACATCTAAACCCACACTTTCCGAGAAGAGGCACACCTTATCCTAGGGAAACAATCCTAGTATAAAAGAAGCTGTTCCACTCCAGAAGTTTTCTTCCATCTTGGGCACGAGTAGAAGACCAGCAGAATGGAGAACTGGTGGAAAGCCTTGCTGCTCCTTGTAGTGTCAACTGCAGCCAATGCAATTCCTCTTCAGCGGCAGACTGTCCAGGATGAAGCCATTGCAGTAGCTGTTGACATCTACAACCAGCAACAGAGCACAGACTCTGTATACAGGCGTGTCACAGATGACCCCTCGAAGGTAAGAATGAAACTGATTTATGTTGTGCATGTAATTGAGTGGAATTGTCCATCTGAGATTAGATTTAAAACCCAAAAGACGTGAACAATTGCTTCATTCCTCCCCGTCTCCCTCAACATAATCACATTTCATTTTGCTTGATACAAACTAGAGTCCACACTATGGCACCTTTTTCTGTAACTTCAATTGTTGCCAAATTGATGTTCGTGGAAGATCTTTATTTTGAATGGTGGAATCAAATTCCACACTATCTAGAGATCTGGAGCAGCATCAACAGGGAAAATGGAAAGGTACCACACTGTGTATTTATTTATATATTGGGGGGCAGATTTACAAGCCCCTTGCGCCACTTTTGCGTCACTTTTCCCATGTTAAAAATGACGCAAAAGTGGCACAAGGGGCTTATAAATCTGCCCCTGGGAGTTTTAGAAACTGCTGTGTGTTTGGTATCTATTATTCGAGGTGCTGGTCCATGGACAGCCAGCACAGCTTTCAGACAAGTATACTATTACCAGCTCTATTAACTAGCGTCCATTTATTTTTATAGATTTTGAAGCATTTCAAAGCGCCATATTACTATAGGATGACATGTTCATGGTAGGGTGACCAACTGGCATGGTGCAAATTCAGGACGGTCAGTGTAAAAATTCAGGACAAAGGGTCAAAATTCAGGACAATAATTCAGGACAGAAGGTCAAAATACAGGACAAAAATTTGGGACAAAACCTAGGTTTTACAGACATATCAGAGGGGGTTGCACAATAGCATATAAGTAAATAGACAACCAAAATAAGTACAAGTCAAACTAAGTTTATATACAGTTGAGACAATCGTAAACTTCACAGTTTTTCAGTATGTGCACAGCTTTGCAAAGTGACATCAGGCCCTTTCTGCAATCAAAGATTTGTGCAGGAGAAGGCACACCACATGCTGTCACTATAACAGGGCCCATTGTCATTCTATCTGTGATAATGGTCTGCAGTCTCAGAATGACAATGGGCCAGTCCACAGTCTTTGTGAGGTCCGGGAGGGGCTGCTGCAGGCAGCCTCAAACTACAGATTAAAAGATAAGTGCGAGAGGCCCCGAGTGGAAACTTTTAAACTCAGGGTGCCTCTCGCAGGGGAACAGCATACCTTCCTGAAATTCCCCAATTTGATTTTAGTATGATGTCTAAGGCGTCCGTAATTTGGGGACCCCAAATTACGGACGCCTTACATACATCATACTAAAATAACACACGGTCCGTGAAATTTACGGATGGTTGGTCACCCTAGTTCATGGCATATAAAAACAAGTGAAGTATCCTAAATGAACTAAGGCCTAAAACTTAGTGGAGCCAGGGTCACAACCTTCATACGGGCCCCTGGCGGGTTTGCTCGTAGCAGGAGCATGTCGTTCAGAATACAAACAATTTCAAAGCAGCCCGAGCATTTGGCACCTTCTAGCTGTAGGCTACCTGCTTCCTCACGAATATGTCCCAAAGGTAAGCTGGGCCTGGATTCTGTGATACATAAATACATCTAGCAGTGTCAGCGCAGGGACCTGAAAAGAGCGAGGCCTTTGACAGACAGCCCAGGCTGCTCCGCTCTGGTGACAGTCTTAAGTCAACAGAAGTCCTTCTGGGGTGGGACCACCCATACCCTGAGAAATGGAAGATCAGGTGCTGTTACCATGGAATTCATTGGGGCTATGCTCCTATAAGTCAATTGTTTTCCGTTTTAAAAGTGGGATGCTTGACATCTGATTTTCTGTGCCCTGATATGCAGGGTTCTCCAAAGTCGGTCCTGGAGGGCCGGATCCACGCCAGAATTTTAAGATAACTACATTTATCTAAATGAGGATATGCTAAAAACGTGGCATGGATCCAGCCATCCAGGACCGACTTTGGAGAACCCTGGTTTAAAGCATTGTCAGAGAGCCAAGTGCATGCTGGGAAATCTCTTCCTTTCTCCATGGAACATGTGGCAACACCAAGACAGTGGACACAGCCGCATGAGATAAGAAGTATTCATTTAGTGCAGAATTACTAGGATCATGTGTTGTTTTAGGGATTCATCAGAGGTCGGAGCAATGCAGTAAAGATCAGCGATGTTACATAGATTGTGAAAGTTCCAGGCAGGACACCTCTTAGTCTGAATGACACACTGTTTCTAGAATCAGAGCAGCATTTTTGTGGGTATAGTGCCTAAGACATCTACCGCAAGGGCGCTGATGAGATCACCTGTGGAGGGATGGCAGAATAAATAGGTACAAAATGCCCCCTTCAGTTGTGTGGGCTTGCTGGTTTATTCGCTACCCCCCATTCTAGGCAAGAAGCTGTGGGTGTGGCAAATGATGAATTTGCTGAATGTTTTACCGTTGGTTGATCCATGACTTGGGTGTGGATGGATGCTTTGTCAACTCAGTTACTGGATGATGGCCTCTTGCGGCCCAATTTAGCTCTTATTTTCATAACATGTTGTTCTTTGCATGACTTTGTGCAGCACCAGCACTATAACAGGTGACTGTTCTTGCAGGAGCAACCCACCTACTCTACTCAGCTGAACTTTAGAATCGCAGAGACCGTGTGCTCCAAGTCAGATAAGAAACTTCCTCAAGACTGTGACTTCAAAGAGGGCGGGGTAAGTGATTGTTTGCCCTAAAAAACATCTGTGTGTAAAGTACAATGCATTGCTAGAGACATGTCAGTGCATCCGGTGAATTCCTGATTCTTGTAGCAAAAAGATGACTGCCAACTCTTCCTTGGAAATGGGCGCTATTAAAAAAAGGTTTTTATCTTTATTTCAATTTTCTGAAATGGGATTGATTTTTCTGAGGCTTCGTGCTATGGTCACTGTTTTACATAATGTGGATGTTTCTTTAATGAGGAAAGCCCACCATATACCACAAGCACACCCGCACCAGAGCACCCCAACCCAATGCATGTTCTGTAATTTCTAAATGGGGCATGGATGTTGGCGAAGTGCTTTCTTGTTTACTAAGGTTTTGGGTGGGCATTCCTGTGGTACTAAGTGAAGACGAGTATTTGGTCAATTTATTTAGCATTATAAAAGCACAAAATTCAAAGGCATTCAGATCTGATAATGAGATTCTGCATTAGTCACAAGTAAGAAAACCTGGACAGTGAAAAAGTGACAGTACTCCGCAAACATAGTTAAACATTTTGTGCATCATTTTTAAATCAGTGCCAGGTTCCCCAGGATCCAGGTTTACGATGGCATTTCAGTTCACAGTGCATCACAGTATCGTTCACAAATTTGAAATAACAGTGTGTTTTAATATAGTTAATGGTGAAGCAGGGGACCTGAACTGCTTCCTTGAGTCAAGCCCACGAGATAGTTGACAAGTAACCTGTTCAGACACCCCTCCCCCCAGGGTTTTATAGCCAAAAACAATCAAGCTCCGCACCCCAAAACCTCAAAATGTACAGTATTTTTCCGGTGGACAAAAAAATGTGCCTGCTACTAAAATACTGCATGGTCTGTGCTCTGTCACTGCTGGAGACTGTGCTAGCCACAATCTGTAACCTTGCAGAGTCTCCAGCAGCACAGCGCCTCGAACTGGAGGGTGTTTGATGTCGAAGACGGCAGATTACATATCAAACCTGCTCTTTCTGACATCAGACACCCTGCGTTCCTTGCTGTGTACAGGGCGGCAGGGTCTCGCGTGGCGTATAAAAAATGCCACAAAAAGAGGAGGCATGGGAGGAGGTTAGGGGTTAATAGGAGGCAGAGAGGGCCAAGGGAGAAGAGTGCAGTAGAGGGTGGGGAGCAGAAGTGTCTTTCAAGGGCCTACAGAGTCTGCAGGGGGCACACTAAAACCTGTGAGGTGGGATGCACGCTAATTGTACAGGAGGGGGCTCTGTGCATTTCAAAGAAAGTCAACTGAGGAAATTAACACCTCTGCTGCCGGCTAGCCTGGTTAGCCTGTTACTCACCCTTCCTTTACTGGCTCAGTGGCAACGCTGAGCCAGTAAATAGAGGGTGAACCCCATTTTCATTTTTTTAACCTCTTCCATGCGTCGGATGGCCCCCGGCCGTCCGACGTCACGGTGCGCGTGTGCGTCGGACGGCCGGGGGCCATCCGATCTGCACACGCGTGGAATTCGCCCGCACAGCGGGGGAATGTGCGCCGCGTCAAAGCGGTTTAACCTAAATTTTGCAGGCACTTTTGCAAAAAGAAATCACAGGATTTTTTTAGAAAAGTGCCAGTTTCACAATTGGTTTGCAAATTGTGAAATCACAATATCCTGGGGGGTCTGCTTGCAGGGCATTGGATAAGCAATATAATCAAGAAAAACTGTGACAAAAAACTGCTACTTTGTACTATAGCCTTGTAGCCTACTACCGAGGGCTATACCGGTTGTTAAAGGCCCTGACCCAAGTTATAACGAGGGAGAGGACCTCTAATGACCTGTATTGCCCAAGGCAGAAGGGCTAAAAGGCTATTAGAGCACTCCACCCACTGAGCGTAGAATGTTCTAGAAAAGGGGGGAAACAGAAAGATAAACTTTGGAAGTTGAGCGCAGAAGGCTTGTACAAGCCATTATTTGCCCTGAGCCATTTCATTGTCTTAAATTGAGCTCCCAACATTCCAATATTCTAATAATACTTTTGTACTCATCTATTATATCAACAACGAGGAAAGAAACTGCCACCCTCTCAATTTACTCTCATGAGGCACTGGACAATGGAGAGAAATAACTTTTTTGTAAGTGTTCGTCATTTAAGTGCAAGAATATTATTCCTTAGAGCAGTCAAGGAAAAAGGCTCAGAAAAAGTTTCTTATGGAAGCGAAAATTGTGAATTACAATTATGTGAACTTTTAGAAATTTTATATGATGCACAGAAAATGGCTTGAGAGACAAATGTTCCCCTTAAATCAGCATGCTGCTGGTATCTCGCATGACTTTTGAATGTGGGGTAAAGCTAGTGTTCAGTTTTCACCCTTCACATTGGTAAGTGGATTTTCATAATTTTGCTTGAATTCCACACACGCAGTTTTTATGAAGTGCTTGATGCTGATCACCACTCCACAATACCATCAACTGTGACAGGGAGAGGAATTGAATTTGTGATTAAATTATTTTTCCAGCATCACACAATTTCTTCAGGTGGGTAAACTGGAATTAGAACTCTGGTCTCCTCGTTCTATAGTTAGCCATTTGGCCACTAAATCACACTCCCACCGATAGACATCCCAGTACTATTCCGTCTCTTTAGTCACAAATCTAATCTGAAGAGAGGCTCTAGGAAGCAACATAAGAGTTGATGGAAAGTGCCTCAATCAGCATCCACTTCACATCAATTCATCTAGTCTATGGTGCAGTGATCATAAGGTGAAGAAAGGTCAATGGGGGCTATTTCACCCCACCAGAAACCTTATTTTTCATACCAAATACATATGTTTTCATACATTTTAGAGAGAAAATAATACGCCAATATGCCAGAGTGCAGACCGTCGTCGTTGTCTCTAGGTGGCACTATCCAGGGCTTTAAATGGGCGGGGTCCTGCCGGTGCTCAGGTCCGGAAGTTCTAAAAAGCAGGTGCTGAGACTGGTCCCTATCAGGCTCTCCATTTTTGCCCTCACCCTCAGGATGAAAAAAGTCTTAACTCTGCAGCAAAACCACCCATTACTGCCCTTACTTCAAAGGGACTCGTTCTTTTAGTGTCTCATCCGTTCAGAACTGAAGCATTTTCAATATTCTATGCAACGAAGCCATAGTTGTTGCTTGTTTATCTTATGCAACTAACAACGTTTGACAAAGCCAATAGCCCTGGCTTCTTGTGGGTGTAATGTTACTTGCTGTATTATAGCTCTGGATGCAATGACAGACGCACCAAAATACCAGTCGAGCGCACACTATGCAAAGCATATATGTTTAGCTTACCTGTTATTAAGCCACGCCCCTAATTACATCAGCCACGCCCCTTTGGAGACCCCCCAGTTTTTAGGTCTCGCCTAGCGACGCAGTGCATGCACTGCTCGCTTGGCGAGATCTATTGTTATCGATTTCTTTTCGGAAGGGGGACAGGAGATATGCACGCGTACGGCTCGCGGCGTTAGCACAACGCGCGCATGGCGCGCTTTCACTTTCCCTCCCTCCCCCCGTCGTTCTTAACTTTCACACTGAGCACAGCGCCCGCTTCAAGGACACCGCGCTCAGTGTTAAACTAAAAAAACAAAAAACGAGAGCGGTGTCCTTCAAGCGGCGCTGCGCTCAGTTTTACACTTAAGCATTTGCAATGCAATCGGACCTATTGCATTACAAATGCTTGTTTTAGAATACAATGCTCTCCCCTCCATCACTTCATCATTCCTTTCCTCTGTCGCCTTCTCGTTTTTACTGCCACGTCTGGGTTTTGAAGCGATCTAGGGGTATGTATAAAGTGCTATACAAATATATAACAACTTATGGAAGTCAACAGGACATGCGATCCCTCCACGCGAATTTCATCATTGATATCGTCACTGTTTCCCTTAACGCCTCCACTCCCCCCCATGCGCGCCCCCCGCGCTCCACACCGGTCCAGCCCCTGCACACTTTGCGTGATGATTCCAGGTTTCTCCTGCTTTCATGTAGGTCCCCTGAAGCCGTGTGACCTTAAGCAAATTGATTTTCTGCAGAAAGTTAGTGATGTCAAGTTCAACCAAATATTGCTTTCCCTCGGGGACCCCACAGGCCTTCTACCGAAGTGCACATTGGTTCCCGGCACAGTGTGTGATGTCATAATATACCCATCGCTTCCGCTCTGGGCCCAGTACATATTGTGATCTTATGCACATAGTTTTCTATACAGGTGTAAGTACAGCGTGAACTCGCGGGAGGGGGTGGGGTGGGGTCACGCTTCTCTTGTATCCATGCCCAGGATGGGCACGACAGCATCCTATGTAAATAATGTACATAAAGGCGACAGAGTAAATTACTTTGTTCAATACTTAGTTCAAACGTCATCAACTCCAGGCACTCGTTCTAATTTATATAGAGAATTGGGCGGAAATATAAGATACGGATTGAGACATGCGGAAGTTATAATTTCCAAAACTCGACAAGCATCTCTACAATCCTAACCAGCCTACTGGATACTTAAGAGGACCGAGACGGTCAGTCTAAATCAGCGCACATTCAATCTTTGGCCTCTCAGCGGAGATCAAGACACAAGTGTGCCACACATAGAGAGAGTCAAGATATATAGACAAGAAGTCTCTCGGTTTATGTACATGTATGTACGGTTAAAGGATTTCGCAATGCAAGAGGAATGTGAAGAGGTGCAGTGCAATTTCAGATTTAAAATGTCAATTATAAAGAATGTTGTGGTATTTTCTATGCAAAATTTTGTTTTTAAAATAGCGCATTTTAAAAATGTTTCTTTGCCACATTTTGTTTAATTAATAAACCAGGATGCTGTGAAGTGTTAGTTTAAGGGTACTTTAGATAGGAGCCTGAGGGAGCGGCGCTGGTGGTGGGTCCCCTGCTTGATGAGGGTGCCTGTGCCCACCATCTGTGCTGGTACTCTTCTTGTAGCAGTTTACAGCTGTCCTGCCCACCGTGCTCAGGTACCACCAAGTTGTCCTGCCAGGATTCAGTCTCTTGGGCTCCACATCACAGCAGACGTGAGCGCCGAGTGATTAACTGACTGAACCAATCTTTGCAAGCAAAAAGCTATGGAACGTACAAAACTCTATATCAAAGCTGCTCTATGGCCCGCCCCCCAAACAGCCCCCTTAACCCTGGCTTTAAGTGGGATGAAATCTAGGGGTCTCTCAGAGGGGCGTGGCCACTGTAATTAAGGGTGTGGCTTAAAACACTTAAGTTAAAAATCTGTGCTTAGCACAGTGTGCTGCCCAACTGGTATTTTGCTGCTTCAGTCATGGCATCCAGATATATAATACAACAAGTAACATTACACCTACATCAAGAACGTCCTGGGATCCTGAGGTAGGATCAAGATTAAACAAGCTTTTGCATTGCAATAGGTTTCGCATTACTGAAAGTTTGACCTATTGGCGTTGCAAATAACAATGCAATGCCAATAGCTCAAACATTCAGTAATGCAAGACCTATTGCTTTGCAAATGCTTGTTTCATTCCAGTTAAAGCCCTGGCACCATCGCATCAGCACCCTAGGATGAGCAACCTGGACAGCCCACACCCGAAGATTTGAGTTATTTACTTCTGAAGAGTTCATATCACCATTTCTTGGTGATGTCAGACTTGAGTTTCACACCCAACTACAGTGTCGATTTAATGGTTTGTGAAGTCAGGAAGACGTCTGAGCCTTGCCTTTTCTGTAATTAATCGTTAAGTGGAAGCCACTCCCCTTGATCAATATCTTTGTTGGCTGTAAGGGAATTGCCTGAGTCGACCGAGTACATCCTGCATCATTGCCAGAAGTAAGTCAGAAACGAGTAAGTGCGTTTATTATATTATATGGGGTCTATGAGACTGTGATGTAGAGTACTCGTGCAATGATGAAGTAAGTAACTTTGGGGCATATCAGCAACAACCGGCGATAATTATCGCTAAGCGCACTTAGCGCTAGGATAATTATCGCCGGCTATCGCTGGATGTTATCGCTGAGATAGCGCGCTATCAGCGACGCTTATCTCAAAAACGATAAAAATACCAGCGATAGCGGGAAATCGCTGTTTGCAGGGAACATCGCTGGATTTCCAGCGATGTTCCCTGCAAAGCGGCGAGTACTCTTGCTGATACGACCCTGTGGTCGTATCAGCATAATCCACCCCTATGTTAAGCATAGGTAAGTCAGGATTTTAGCAGACGTTAGTTTTGGCGAAAACCGCCGTTTCGCCAAAATCTAACGTGTGCTAAAATCTTGTGGACTGCTCTTGTAAATATCGCGATGTGAACATCAGCGATATTTTACAAGGTAGTCCATCCGGAGTACGCCTAGTGATGCCCACTTTGCATCTCATTAGAGATGCAAAGGAGGCTGTCGGGAAAAAGGGTGCTAACATGCGATTATGCATGTTAGCACCCTCTGTTAATAGGGCGATAGTTTTATCTCCGCTTTTTGGCTTTTTAAGCCAAAAAGCGGAGATAAAGCCCTTGTTAATATGCCCCTTTGTTCTCCACTGTTCGTAAAATTGTTACTTTTTTATCTTTTGAACTTTCTAAATAGTGAATGCTCTACTTCCGAATTGTGTGTATTTTGTTGATGTTGCATTGAAACAATTTAATAGCTTTGTTTCTGTGTGATATTTTATGGATTCTTTAAAAAATAAAATATTAGTTAAAATTAAAAAGTATAAACACAGAAGAACCTTGCATGAATCTTTCATCAGGGGTAAAGGAGCAGAAGAAGAACAAGCACTGGCCATGCCAAACGGACTGGCTCTATTTAGAATCACGATTGAAATATTATTGAAAAGTCTGCCTGATTAAAAAAAAAAAACATAAGCAATTGATTTCGGTATACAATGTATCTACAAGACAAAAATGTAATGTGTGATGATTGAGTAGACTTTTGAGATTTAAAATAGCCTCTCGTGCTTTACAACGCCATCACTCCATAAAAGGCATCATCCTACACCAAAAAGCGTGGTGTGAAATATTTACATTCCTCTAGGCGGAACGAAAAGTGTCTCTGTATAGTTTAAAGAATTGGTAACAATAAATTATATAGACAGCTGCGTTGTCAAGCCAGGCCTTAAAAGGCCAAGCATGAAGGTCGTATGCCCCCTAAATACATCTTGAAACTTAGCATAGTCAGGGGAATCACATGTGACAAGAACAAATGGCTCTCAGAGAGAAGGTCCAAGAGCTGAAGCAGCTCTGGTAAATATCTGTAGGTCCTGAGTCCATGAATCAGCAGTTGTTATTTGTGGTCACAGATGTCACTTTTTGAGCAACTCAGAAAAAGATGAGTGAATCCAGCCCTCTACAATTATATTTGTATAAATCATATTTCAAAATGGACTAAAGTTAAGACTGCAGAGCAGTTAATGATGGGTGTTTCCTTTGTGTTTTTTGCTCATGTAGGGCAGGTATCTCACTGTGTACTGGATCTCCACCCTGGCTTAATTAATGCTGTCACCTTGACAGGAGGATGCGAAGCACGTCACTGTCTTCCGTTGTATTCATTAGTGGGCTGATTTCTCGATTTCACAATAGCTCACAATAGGCGGCGCCTCCAAAAGCTCAGAGCAGGCGTAGCAGAGTCAGTCAGATGTTAAAGAAGGCTGACAAAATTACTGCCCATTTATTTCTCTTTTGAGATGTGGAAGGGACAGCAATTCCTACTTGAAACAGATTTTTGTTGCATGCAGCATCATATTTAATAACATTTGTTTTAAAAATAATTTAGAAACAGTTTAGAAAGTTAAAAAATGAATTGATTTTTTCCTGCAGCTTCCTCTTGCAAGTTTACATTTCAAAGGGGAAAAACACCTTAATTAGCACATTTTTCGTTTTTTCTTTGCGGCCTAGACTTAAATACTGGCAGGAAATACTTGCTTGGTGGAACCCCTACGCACCAAATATATGACACTAAGCTATACCAATGACCACGCTGACTCGGTCATTTGCCCCCAGTCACATAAATGAGTTTGCCTATCACTCTTAAACTTTCAATCGTGATAGAAAAGCAGGTCTGATTCTTATGATTGGCTATTGTGATGGGTGTCGTGTGATTTAGTTCAGAGTGCAGTCAGAGAGGCACTCACAGCAACAACTGACCAATAAAGTTGTAGAGTGGGCTGGGTGACTTTGACTCACTAGGGACAAAGCTACCAGCTGTGGATGACACCTCACAATATCGACCTAACTCATGACTGAGTCTCATGCATTTTGTGTTTCAGGGCTTTCAGTGGGATGAAAAAACTGGGGTGTCTCTCAAAGGGGCGTGGCCAATGTAATTAAGGGCGTGGCTTAAAAAAACGTAAGCTAAAAATCTGTGCTTAGCAAAGTGTGCCGCCCGACTTGTATTTTGCTGTTTCTGTCATTGCATCCAGATATATGATACAACAAGTACCATCATACCTACAACAAGTCAGGACTATTGGCTTTGTCAATGGTTGTTAGTTACATAAGATAAATAAGCAGCAACTATGGCTTGTATATAACATTGAAAAAGCTTCCACTTAAAGCCCTGGTGACACCACGACAATGTTGCTGCTCCTGAGTCTCAAAAAGAGAAGGGATATCCAGAGAGAAAATTACTCTCTTTAAAGGATTTCCCTTCCCCAACAACGCTGACCTGGCATGACGTCATGCCGTAACTTCTCCACTAGTGAGAAGTGAGCAGTGTGAGCACGCGCACATTGATGTGCCTGCTGTCACTGCAGTCCGTAAAAAAAAGGGACCGCCTTACCAGGGCACAAAACAGAGCCCGATAGAGACCTGTTTCGAGGCCTCCTTTGAAAAACTGCCGGTGCTCAGCAACGGTGGGACCCGGCCCACTTAAAGCCCTGGTGTGTTTGTAGATCTACAGTAAGTCCTGCTGGTGCATTGGCAATTGTGTGGTTTTTACTGGTTCATTCTCGCATTGGCCTCTTTCAACCAGTCACAATTTTATCAGATTTGGGAAAAGACTTTGCCCAGAATTGCATCATTTGACCTTGATTACGGCTCGGGGACAGATCACGGATAGTGCAGCAAAGGCAGTCAGTTCTGCAATGGTTCTTAGCAATTTTGCACCAACACAGAATCAACATCTGCACCGACTGAAAAGTAGAAAATGTAAATTTGCTCTTACAATTGGTACTAAAACTACTGTGGAACTGGCAGGAAACTGTACAAAATTGCTTGTATCTGGTGCAATTTGTTTGACCCCGTCCCTGATCTTCGGATTAACATAAAAAAAAGAACAAGCATTTGCAATGCAATCGGTCTCGCCTTTAGGACCTTATATGTATTTAGCTATGCAGCACATTAGCCTGGGTGCTGAAACATCTACTGTTCTTTAACATGGAGGGAAAGTAAGCACCAAACTGCAGAACATGCCAGGTATGGGAACACATGTAGAGAAATATTGCCTATCAGCAGGAAATGTTATAATCCAAAGCTCTTTTTTATTATAAAATCAGGGCCTTCTGTGGTCATATCACTGAAAATACAAGATTTAATTTTTTTTTATCTATGGGTGCTCGTGGAAGACAAGTTTCTATGGCCTGGAATCTAAGGAATGCTAAAGTGATTCGGGTATTTTACTGACCTCTGCTGGTCGTTTTCTATCAAGAAAGTTAAATAGAGGCAGTTGCCAGAAAAATAAAAAAAGAAAGTCCCTAAGCAGAAAGCAATTCTGGTATTTTACTGACCTCTACTGGTCGCATTCTATCAAGACAGTTAAATAGAGGCAGTTGAACAAGCAGAAAGCAATTGTGGTATTTTACTGACCTCTACTGGTCGTTTTCTATCAAGACAGTTAAATAGAGGCAGTTGAAGAGAAAAAAAGTCCCTAAGCGGAAGCAGACAAGTCCTCGGGCTGATCTCCAGAGCCCACAAAGTACATACAACAGATCTTCCAGACAGCACAAGCTCTGTCTAGGCTCGACCTAAAAACTAGCCACTAGATCAAACACATCTCTGGATGAATGTGACAGCTGCATGGGGTTGTGAGAGAATAAACCTAAAAAACCTTAAGCTACTAAAACTAGTCCTTGTTTCAGCAAGAATAGCATCGTAGGAAGGCATATTAATGGTGCTGTGTGAAGCATTCTGATGAAATGCAAAACATGTGAAATGTTGCTGGTTTGCAGGAGAGTCTCATGGACGTGTTTCGTGGTTTGTGAAGTTGCAGGTGTTCACACACGAAACCCTGATCTGTTTCAGGCTTTTCCTATGCAGTGGCATTGTTTTGTCAGTTTATTGTCACAATTTCACAGAGCATGGATGCAGAATTGCAATAACCGCAGTTTTTTTTCCTTCTGCATTCCACAAAACAATAAAAAATTACCCAGGCCTAGCAATGACTACCTTTCAGCCAAAAGCCTTGTTCCATTGCCCATGCCCATCTGAGAGAAATCTGTTAGATGAGGGAAGACCCCCAGGAATATGATGTAAACTCTGAAATTAATATATAGTATAACTCTTCGCCTAGAAAATTAAACTGCTTGCAGCACGAGGGATCTCATTCACCGGGGTTGCTTTTTTAAATGCAATTTAAAGTCAAACGAGTATCGTCATGTAATAAAGGCATATAACGTGTTTTCTCTCTGACAGATTGTAAAAGACTGCACCGCGTCCATCACTGGAGAAAAAAAGGTCATCTGTAAAACCGCCCTACCAAAGGTATGTTTCCCACTGATCTGACATAAGCATGGGGAGTATCAGGACCAGGTGATAGGTGCGAAATGTACGAAGAGTCAGGAAGAGTCCCCAGTCTGTTTGTAAACAGAAGATAATATCTGGGAACGGTGTACATCCTGAGTATGGAATGCAAAATATTGTGGGACACTAAAATTGAGGACAACATTTTTAGGGACAGAGGGCCTCATGAGGCCCTACCGGCACTATTGCGCCGCCAGAACGTCACTTTTTTGACGTTCCGGTTGTGCAATGTGCCACTGCATATTTATATGGCCACGTAAAGCCACTTTACGTGGCTTTTCATGGCCTTATAAATATGTGCCCCTTTTCACGCAGAAAACTGCGTGAAAGGGGCATTCCATGGGTGTTGCTGTGGGTGTTCCCACCCAACACCCATGGAACCAGACACATTCCCAGATTTACAAGCAATCGTAAACCTGGGAATGCGTCAGAACCTAACGCCACCCCAGGGGTGGCGTTAGGGAGGCACAATGTAGAGAATTGAAAACATTTCTCCTCGTGCTTTTATTTTTCTATGTGTGCTGCATTCTGCAGCACACATAGAAAAAGGAAAGCGCCTGAATGGATTGATTTTGTGCAGGAAGGGTCCCTTCCTGCACAAAATCAATCAGCCCTGCAATGCAGGCACCCTTGCACCATGGTGCAAAGGTGCCTGCGTTGGCGCACGGCAGTCCATTGTGCACCGGCGGAGGGGAAAAGGACAGGAATGCGCTGTATCAAATAGATACAGCACATTCCTGCCCTTTCCTTTTGCCGTACGGCAGCGCAGCAGGGAGGCCTGCAGCGCTGCCCTACGGCAAAAGCCCATAAAAATGGCCCCGAATATCGAAAGTTCATTATATATTGATATTCTATACCTAACTCCACATCTCATCTATGTAGCTTGAATTTTTTTATATATATATATTATCTACTGGCGGTCGCCAGTAGATAGTTATAGTTAAAACCTATTATCCATAGGAAATCTGCGACATTCTATTTGAAATAACGTTGGCGCCGGTTGACGAATCTTCGCGAAAGTTTCCAACTTGTTGGGGCGCTCCGGTCCGCTCCTATCCTGAAAGTCTCGGGGTGATACGTCAAGCGGGAGCCGAGAAAAAAGGGGGGTCCCAAAACGCGTTTTCCCCATTCATTTTTCCATATGAACCTTTAGTCGCAGCTACAGCCCGAACTGCTGAACGGAATTACACCAAATTTGGCAAAGAGGTAGCCCTTGGTTCAGTGTCGTGCCTTTTGCTTAAATGGTGTAAATCCGTTCAGTAGTTCCTGAGAAAATCAAAACTAAAGTCACATATAAATCTGGGCGGAGCCTAACCACACATGTCATCGTGAGATCTGATTGGCTGTCAGCACTTCATCCTGGAATTGCTGGCAGCCATCTTGGGACCAATATAAATGATAGTACCTCATTGAAATGCATTGTAGTGAATAGAAGATTTTGAGGGTCACCAAAAGGAGAACTATAAAGGGTGATAACAGGCTTTAGTTACATTAGAATTTATTTGTTGATGGTACCATACTAATTTTAGGAATTGTGGTGTATTCTAAGGTGATTTTACCATGTGAAAAACCTTCTGCTGGGATATCATGAATCATGTTTGAGAGAACACTATTTTCTCATGCTTGTCCCATGGAGGTTTGGAAGGTGCTCCAGAAGCTAAAATGAGAGCATATTTTCTGTAAATTCACATTATCTTTCTCACTCATGTGAGAATGAAGTCTGACATTCTCAGTAAAACATGTACATCCAACAAGGGCAGAGACTGTCAGTTGATTCCTTTGTGTTCTACTGCAGCTTCCCAGAGTGTTCTAAAGAACAACTAGAGTGCTAACAGCCTTACTTATGACAAAAGTATGGCACACCTGAAGCCATCTTGATTGGAATAAACTGGTAACACTTAAACAATTTAATTTAAAAAGGAACAAAATGATGGGGTTCATTTTGTCATAGAAATTATGGTTAGTGCTGTAGAAAGAAAAATTAGGACATGTTTCAAGTGTGATCTCAAATATCTTCCTGTTATATTTCAACAGGAGCAGCCTGCCAGTTGATGCCTTTGTGTTCTACTGCAGCTTCCCAGAGTGTTCTAAAGAACAACTAGAGTGCTAACAGCCTTACTTATGACAAAAGTATGGCACACCTGAAGCCATCTTGATTGGAATAAACTGGTAACACTTAAAACATTTAATTTAAAAAGGAACAAAATGAGGGGGTTCATTTTGTCATAGAAATTATGGTTAGTGCTGGAGAAAGAAAAATTAGGACATATTTCAAGTGTGATCTCAAATATCTTCCTGTTATATTTCAACAGGAGCAGGCTGCCAGTTGATGCCTTTGTGTTCTACTGCAGCTTCCCAGAGTGTTCTAAAGAACAACTAGAGCGCTAACAGCCTTACTTATGACAAAAGTATGGCACACCTGAAGCCATCTTGATTGGAATAAACCGGTAACACTTAAAACATTTAATTTAAAAAGGAACAAAATGAGGGGTTCTTTTTAAATAGAAATTATGGTTAGTGCTGCAGAAAGAAAAATTAGGGCATGTTTTAAGTGAGATCTCATATCCTCTTCTATTTCATTAGAAAATTCTGACATGCAGACTGAAACAATCACTTTCAATACCAGCAGCAGACTACCAGTTAACTCCCTGGTGAGCAGTAGCTTTACTCTAGTGATCTAATGAGCAACTAGAGTGCTAACATTCTGAATTTATGGCAGATGTGAGACACATCTGAATGCCTTCTTGATGGAATCAAAGTAAAAACTGAAAGCATTTCCTACTGAGAAGACTGCAGTAAATGAAGAAATTAGGAAACTTCATAACAAAGAAGTCTTCCAAGATGGCCACCAGTGAAAAAAGAGCCCAAATGTAGCACAAATATTACCCAGATGTAGCCCACATATAGCCCAATAACAAAAGTGTGCAAAACACTTTTTATTTTTAGTTTTTTTGCAGTTTTATGTAGTGCAGACTGGTCAGGTATTGGAGCATTGCATCTTAAAACATGACCCCCTACACTACAAAAACACCACTGCACTACCTTAAACCCTAAAACACTACCCCCAGCACGACCCCCTACACTACACAAGCACCACTGCACTATCCTAAACCCTAAAACACTACCCCCAGCACGACCCCCTACACTACCCAAACAGCACTGCACTAACCTAAATCCTAAAACACTACCACCAGCACGACCCCCTACACTACCCAAACACCACTGCACTACCCTAAAACATGACACCCTACACTACACAAACACCACTGCACTACCCTAAACCCTAAAACACTACCCCCAGCACGACCCCCTACACTACACAAGCACCACTGCACTGCCCTAAACCCTGAAACACCAGCCCCTGCATGACCCCCTACACTGCCCGAACACCACTGCACTGCCCTAAACCCTGAAACACCACCCCTAGCACAACCCCCTACACTGCCCGAACACCACTGCACTTCCCTAAACCCTGAAACACCACCCCTTCACGACCCCCTACACTGCCCGAACACCACTGCACTGCCCTAAACCCTGAAACACCACCCCCAGCATGACCCCTACACTGCCCGAACACCACTGCACTGCCCTAAACCCTGAAACACTACCCCCAGCAAGACCCCCTACACTGCCCGAACACCACTGCACTGCCCTAAACCCTGAAACATCACCCCCAGCAAGACCACCTACACTGCCCGAACACCACTGACCTAAACCCTGAAACACCACCCCCAGCACGACCCCCTACACTGCCCGAACACCACTGCACTGCCCTAAACCCTGAAACACTACCCCCAGCATGACCCCCTACACTGCCCGAACACCACTGCTCTGCCCAAAACCCTGAAACACCAGCCCCAGCACGACCCCTACACTGCCCGAACACCACTGCACTGCCCTAAACCTTGAAACACCAGCCCCTGCACGACCCCCTACACTGCCCGAACACCACTGCACTACCCTAAACCCTGAAACATCACCCCCAGCATGACCCCTACACTGCCCGAGCACCACTGCACTGCCCTAAACCCTGAAACACCAGCCCCAGCACGACCCCCTACACTGCCCGAACACCACTGCACTGCCCTAAACCCTGAAACACCAGCCCCAGCACGACCGCCTACACTGCCCAAACACCACTGCACTGCCCAAAACCCTGAAACACCAGCCCCAGCACGACCCCCTACACTGCCCGAACACCACTGCACGTCCCTAAACCATGAAACACCAGCCTCAGCACAACCCCTACACTGCCTGAACACCACTGCACTGCCCTGAACCCTGAAACACCAGCCCCAGCACAACACCCTACACTGCCCGAACACCACTGCACTGCCCTAAACCCTGAAACACCACCCCCAGCGCGACCCCTACACTGCCCGAACACCACTGCACTGCCCTAAACCCTGAAACACCACCCCTGCACAACCCCTACACTGCTCGAACACTACTGCACTGCCCTAAACCCAGAACCACCATCCCCAGCACGACCCCCTATACTGCACGAACACCACTGCACTGCCCTAAACCCTGAAACACTACCCCCAGCAAGACCCCCTACACTGCCCGAACACCACTGCACTGCCCTAAACCCTGAAACATCACCCCCAGCAAGACCCCTACACTGCCCGAACACCACTGCCCTAAACCCTGAAACATCACCCCCAGCAAGACCCCCTACACTGCCCGAACACCACTGCACTGCCCTAAACCCTGAAACACCAGCCCCAGCACGACCCCCTACACTGCCCGAACACCACTGCACTACCCTGAAACACCACCCCTGCACGACCCCCTACACTGCCCGAACACCACTGTACTGCCCTAAACCCTGAAACCCCACCCCCAGCATGACCCCCTACACTGCCAGAACACCACTGCACTGCCCTAAACCCTGAAACACCACCCCTGCACGACATCCTACACTGCCCGAACACTACTGCACTGCCCTAAACCCTGAAACACCACCCCCAGCATGACCCCCTACACTGCACCGAACACCACTGCACCGCCCTAAACCCTGAAACACCAGCCCCAGCACGACCCCCTACACTGCCTGAACACCACTGCACTGCCCTAAACCCTGAAACACCAGCCCCAGCACCACCCCCTACAATGCCCGAACACCACTGTACTGCCCTAAACCCTGAAACACCACCCCTGCACCGCCCCCTACACTGCCCGAACACCACTGCACTGCCCTAAACCCTGAAACACCACCCCCTGCACGACCCCCTATACTGCCCGAACACCACTGCACTGCCCTAAACCCTGAAACACCACCCCTGCACGACCCCCTACACTGCCCGAACACCACTGCACTGCCCTAAACCCTGAAACACCACCCCTTGCACTGCCCCCTACACTGCCCGAACACCACTGCACTGCCCTAAACCCTGAAACACCACCCCCAGCATGACCCCTTTACTGCTCGAACACCACTGCACTGCCCTAAACCCTGAAACACCACCCCCAGCATGACCCCCTACACTGCACCGAACACCACTGCCCTAAACCCTGAAACACCACCCCTGCACGACCCACTACACTGCCCGAACACCACTGCACTGCCCTAAACCCTGAAACATCACCCCCTGCACGACCCCCTACACTGCCCGAACACCACTGCACTGCCCTAAACCCTGAAACACCACCCCCAAGACGACCCCCTACACTGCCCGAACACCACTGCACTGCCCTAAACCCTAAAACACCACCCCCAGCACGACCCCTACACTGCCCGAACACCACTGCACTGCCCTAAACCCTAGAACACTACCCCCAGCATGACCCCTACACTACCCGAACACCACTGCACTACCCTAAACCCTAACATACTCCCCCAGCATGACCCCCTACACTACCCGAACACGACTGCACTGCCCTAAACCCTAAAACACTCCCCCAGCACGAACCCCTACACTACCCGAACACCACTGCACTGCCCTAAACCCTAAAACACTCCCCCAGCATGACCCCCTACACTACCTAAACACCACTGCACTGCCCTAAACCCTAAAACACTACCCCCGCATGACCCCTACACTACCCAAATACCAATGCACTACCCTAAACTCTAAAACAATACCCCCGCACGACTCCCTACACTACCCAAAGACCACTGCACTACCCTAAACCCTAAAACACGACCTCCTACACTACACAAACACCACTGCACTACCCTAAACCCTAAAAACTACCCCAGCACGAACCCCTACACTACCCAAACACCACTGCACTACCCTAAACCATAAAACACTACCCCCAGCAGGACCCCTACGCTACCCAAACACCACTGCACTACCCTAAACCCTAAAACACTACCCCCAGCAGTATCCCCTACACTACCCAAACACCATTGCACTACCCTAAACCCTAAAACACTACCCCCAGCAGTATCCCCTACACTACCCAAACACCACTGCACTACCCTAAACCCTAAAACCCTAAAACACTAACCCCCAGCACGACCACCTACACCCAAACACCACTGTACTACCCTAAACCCTAAAACACTCCCCCCAGCACGACTCCCTACACTACCCAAACACCACTGCACTACCCTAAACCCTAAATCTACCCCCAGCATGACCCCCTACACTACACAAACACCACTGCACTACCCTAAACCCTAAAACACTACCCCCAGCACGACCCTCTTCACTACCTAAACACAACTGCACAATTTGTTACAGGCGTTGCAACGCAGGCCTGTGGTGCTTACTGGAAGTACCTGGTGGGCTAGTTGGGCCCCAGGGACTCTCAGGATTCAAGGTGACCTAATCCCCCAACTTAAAACGCGCCACGGGCGCGTTTGCACAGTGGTGAAGGGAGGGGCGGGGCCTCAGGTGACATGTGCGCAAACACGCCCTGTGGTGCGTTTTAAGTTGGGTAGTTAATTCCCTTTGAATCCTGGGGGCCAACTAGCCCACCAGGTACCTTCAGTAAGCACAACAGAGTTGCGTTGCAGAGAGGTGAAAAAGGTGCGTGGCCTCGGAACGCCTCTCTGCAACTCAGCTCTGTGGTCCTAACTGTAGGTACCTGGGGGCTAGTTGGGCCTCAGGGACCCTCAGGATTCAAGGGGACTTAATCCTGCAACTTAAAATGCGCCACGGGGCGCGTTTGCACACATGTCACCTCAGGACCCCCTCCCTTCACCACTGTGCAAACGCGCACTGGCTCTGGTTAGTCAGAGTCAGTTACCACCAGTACCCGTCTGAAAAAGTTGTGGGCACAGGATGATTTTGCAACAAGGCCTCTTTCTGCTCCTCTGTTGGTTCTTTCTGCACATCTTTTGCTTCTTTCTGTGCGTTTTTTCTTCTTTCTTCACATGTCCTACCTCTGTTGGCATAGTTAGAAACTAGCATTTAAAAACCTTTGAAATTCACTTAAAAATCATAGGTTTCAGGCACGTTATAGTTAGAAATTAGCATTTAAAAACCTTTGAAATTCACTGAAAAAACCATAGGTTTCAGGCACGTTATAGTTAGAAATTAGCATTTAAAAAACCTTTGAAATTCACTGAAAAAACCATAGGTTTCAGGCACGTTATAGTTAGAAATTAGCATTTAAAAAACCTTTGAAATTCACTGAAAAAACCATAGGTTTCAGACACATTATAGTTAGAAATTAGCATTTAAAAAACCTTTGAAATTCACTGAAAAAACCATAGGTTTTAGGGACAGTTATAGTTAGTTGGACATTGCACTCGTACAAAACCCGTGAAATTCCCCTGTTATAGTTAGTTCAGCTAACTATAACTCGCGCCCCGCAATGCACTGCTGATGACGTCACATATTACATCACTCATGACATGGTCAGTGACATCACTGATGACATCACTGATGACATCTCAAATGACATCCCTGATGACATCATCCATGTGATAATTTCATGCATCTTCTCACACCCTAATATAACTTTTGATACACCCACTCTAAATTACAGACTGCCATTCTCAAAACCATAGACACTCCAACACCAGAAACTACATACCCACTCACTGATTCTTAGGTCTACACACACATCCACTCACTGACCTGTACAGTCACTCATACTTACAGTCACTCAGTACAGGACTATCATATGCACTCATACACCTATATAAACACTCACACACCGCCACTCATCCATAGAGGTACTCACACACCTAGTCAGTCATGCAAAAAATTAATCACACACCCATTTACTCACCTATACAGTTATACACACACCAGCTCACTTACTCATACAAATACTAGCACATTCTTACGCTCTTATACAATAACTGATACAAACACACACGCATCCATACAGCCACTCTCACAATAACACACTCTCACTTATAGCCATTTAAATACTCTAACACACATATATACTGCCTTTTACATATGTAGTTACTCGCACATGTACCACTGAGATATACATTCACTCACTAACACACCCATACACACACTCACCCACCCAAGCAGTCCATCACAGATGCACTCTTGAAATCATGCACCCAGTGAATCACCCACTCACACATCTATGTATAGAGTCACACACACCCCACCCACACAAACACTCAGGCAGCCATACAGATACTCAGAGAACCAATCAATAACCCATATAGACACTCATGTAGCTATTCGCAAATCCATGCATCCACTTACACACCAACAAACAGACGGATACAGACATTCACACAGTTTAGTCACTAACCCATGCATTCAGTAAGATACGTTTAATCACTCACTTGTAGCGTCAGTCACTCACGTACTAAATCATCCATTCAGACACTTATACACCCACTCATTCTTCAATACGCCTTTCCCTATATATATTAAACATATTTAAACTTTACAGAAACACAGTCACTGGATGATGTCATCAGTGATGTCATTTGAGATGTCATCAGTGATGTCATCAGTGATGTCACTGACCATGTCATGAGTGATGTAATATGTGACGTCATCAGCAGTGCATTGCGGGGGCGCGAGTTATAGTTAGCTGAACTAACTATAACAGGGGAATTTCACGGGTTTTGTACGAGTGCAATGTCCAACTAACTATAACTGTCCCTAAAACCTATGGTTTTTTCAGTGAATATATATATATATATCTTTATTCAAGGTATAGATGTGGAGTAAAGAATAATAAATCTATACGTTCCTATATGCTTATATGTATTAACCTGTTGACATTTTGTCCCTCTACATTTTGGATACGATATTTGTGTGTCGCCATATTCTTGTTCTCGATTTTCTACTAAACAATCCTTGGATCAAGTTCTTAATTTGTAAAAAGGAAAGGTGTCGGTGGCCAAAGGTTTTCCCCACCGCTGGTGCTGCCGAATAGCAGGATTGCTGCATACCACAGATGTCTCATCTTGATTCTACCTCATGCTTTTTTCATTCCAGCACACTACTCTTGTCTGTTTCACCCACTGGCGTAACAAAACTTGAGGGGGCCCCCCTGCAAGGTACGTGGAGGGCCCCCCCTACGAACTAAATCGTGAGCTCTCCGGCCAGAGTTCTTGGCTGAGGGGGCCCCCTGGAGCTTGGGGGCCCCTCCGCACCGCGGGGGATGCGGGGGCCTGTGTTACACCACTGGTTTCACCACTCTAGGTTGTTTGTCGTCTGGCGTTCTGCATATGTCACTGTGTTCCATCTTTGCCTTCCTTCTTCTTTCTCCCTTGCTCTGTGTCAAAGCCTGATGATCAAATAACTGCCAGTGCCCACCACCCTCAACCACCGGCACAAATAAACCACTATAGCAATATACATGACTCATCATTACCCATACAAATTGATAATGTATTTACAAAAGGCACCCTAGGTGCCATGTCCCACTTGTACATTTCTCCTATCCTTGCAAAAATGTAAAACAAATTAATGATGACTGCTATTTTCCTGATTCATACATGTTAAATTCTCGCTGTTATTAATGCCCCCTCATGTGTTTTCTAATTTCTTTGTTTATTTTTTTTGTCTGTCCTTTATCTGTTTGATCCTTTAGGATACCTACAACGGGCCAACACCAGCTGACAAGGAGGGCCAAGACACTGGAAAAGAAGGTGAAAAAGGAAAGAATAAGAAGAGCAACTGGTTCACGAATTTGCTAAACAAGTTTCTAGTGTGGATTGGGGTAAAAGAAACAGCAGATGAGGGCGAGCCTTTTTGTTTCAAGTGCATTTTTGATGGCATGTTCTCTCGGTAGATTTGGGCGCTTCCTCTCTTTGGATCGGCCTGGTCCAGCATGGCTCTTTGAACGAAATTTCGCTCGAGTAAGCCAAGCAACTGTTATTGAGCGAATTGTGCTCACTTTAGGATAACATCAAGAGTCCAATGTGGCACAGAGGTCAGCAGTCTAGTCCCAGGAAAATCATTAACAGAGATGGGGTATTTGTCAGGAGACCCTGTTTGCGTGTGGCTTTTGACCTGTGGAAAAGAACATAATTACCTTCACTATCAAAATCAATCCATTGTGGAATGGTTGAAAGCACCCAACAGCATTACCTAGAAATGTAGAGTTTTTTTTTAAACTGTGCCATCTTTTTTACGTTTAACTTTTATACTAATTGCATTTTTTCAATTTCTGCAAAGTACAATGTAATTTACGTGAATGTCTTTGAATCACCGGATACATCGAGAATCAAATTGCAGCATGACGAATCATTGAGTGTGTTATTTTATTTACATCAAAATAGTACTTGTTACTTTCGCAGACTTAATATAGAAAATAAAACAGATATTACATGAAAGACGTGCAGCTGTTTGTTTCACATAGCTAAGTGTGGACTGCTTTTGATGTGGCTGTACTATAAATGTTCAAGGTCTCCGTTTATTTGCTGATGAATTGATTAGTGAAAATGTACCTACAGTGTTCCTCTGCAGTAACAGGAGTCTGAAAAATCGATATTACGGGACAGACTTGGCAGTGACTTTTGCATGCTATATTTTCCACTGCAAATATTGTAGTCTCTCAAAAATAGACATCATAAGGTGCTTACAAAGGAATAAATATTACAAACCGTAAGTTTTGCCTTTGCCCCCTCAAATCACCCTCGACTGTCCAGGTATGGATATGTTTCAAACCATTTCTGGATATTTAGCCATCACAACCAGCACTCCCGCTTATCTTGAAGAAAAGCTCACTGTCTCTGATGGTTCCCAGCACACCCACAGCCAGGACACCATCAGACTGCAAACTTAGGGGCCTATTACGATGGCGGTCGGAAAACCTCTCCGACCGCCATGGTAACGGGAAAAGACCGCCCGCAAGGCCCGCGACATAACCGCCGGTCGTATTACGATGTTCCATGCTCGAAATCCGACCGCTGCGGTCGGATCGCGGGCTTCAGCATTGCGGCGGTTGCTGATGCACGCAGCACCGCCGCGATGTCAAAAGGAGCATGTCCTGCATTTCCCTGCACTGCGTGGCAGGCACTGCACAGTGCCTGCCACCTGGTACAGGGAAATGCAGGGGGGGCCATGGGTACCCCCCAGTGCACCCACACCCCCCCAACACATTGGGGGCCCGCAACGGGCCCCCGGAAGACACTCACCGCATGCCTTTCAATGGCGGTCTGACCGCTGAGGTAAGGCTGGCTACCGCCGGCATCATAATCCTGCCGGCGGAGCCTGCTCTGCACCGCCACCATTATCCCGGTCCTGCTCCGTCTGCCAGGCAGGAGTGCGGATGGCAACCAGCGGTAAAGCGGCGGTCGGAATTTCCCACCGCCCCGGTTACCACCGCCATCCTAATGTGACCGGCGGTTTTCCTGGTTGCGATGGCGGGCGGATGTCCACCGCCGGTACGGCGGGCGCCACCGCCGGCCTGGTGGTGGTTATCCGACCGCCATCGTAATAGACCCCTAAGAAGTGTGTGAAAAAAAAAAACAAGACAGCATGCCTTTTCCATCTCTGCACCCTGGATCTGGAGCAAAATGGCTGTATCCATCAGGGGCCATATTATACAAATGCCCCGGTGCCGCAGCAGCATTTCAGTCCACTTTGCTCATCCCTGGGACACTTTAGTATTACAGAAGGGGCCACAGACGCTTGTGCGTCCTCCTCTCTAATACCGATAACGCTGGCTCACATAAAGCGCCAGCGCTATCTTCAGAGGGCGTTCCTCTCATTTGCATGTGAGTGCGGCCCCATGCAAATGAGGGAATCCCTTTGCCTCTGCTCCCACGCCGTACCACAGACACGGGCACAGAGGCAAAGAAGCTCTCAAGAGGTGCACTAACACTGCACCACCCAAAAGGTGTGCCCCCTCATGGCAGCACTCTGGAGGGGTGAAATCCCATGGACCACCCAGACTTCCCCTTGCAGGCTGGTGCAGTCACTCACTGCACCCGCCTGCTAGGAGATCTCTATTCCCCCTTCAAAGTGCAGGCTGGTCGCCGCCTGCACTGTGAAACACAGAGCGGCTTAAAACATGGGTTGCCTGCTAATCTGAATGAATGCCTCTGCTTTTAGTAAAAAGGTCCGGGAGAGGGGAAGATTCTGCTGACAAGGCCCGTCTGCACATCCTGGAATGTAGGAAGCATGTATTTAGAGCAAGCTCTGTTTAGCTCAGACCTAGCCACAGTCCTGCTCACTTCTGACAATGGTTTGGACCTGGTCCCCCCATTATTGTAGATTAATGTAGCTTTTTCTGACCAGAATGTCTGTCTTAATTATGAAGGCATCTCCTTAAAGAACAGTCAAAGCCTGTGTAGTCACATAACCAGCCCTTAATTATTTTTCACTTTTATGAGATTCTTTCATCACGAGGAGAAGACAACTCTGAGTGGTTGCACCTCCAAGATAGCCCTCTAACTCTTGAGACTGGCATCAGTAATTAAGGCGAGAAAAGTGACGGCATCTGCTTCCCCCCTTGATAGATTGTTCATATCTGTTCATCATTGGATATCACTAATCAGGTACATAGAAATGTGGAACAACTGCTCATAGTATTTAGAGTTTTGGGGCAATTGACAGACAGATACTGTTAAAAACAGGTCTTTAGATGCAGCTTTATCCAGAACATCACAAAACACAATAATTCCTGTTTCTAAGTACTTGAAACCACTGTTGAAATGGAGCCTCTATCTTCAATAAAAATGGGCAAAGCCTTATTTTTTACTTGATGACTGTCACAGGAGGTAGAAACATTCTCTTCACCTATTTGTTTTTCTAACAATATATTACTGAACCTCATCCTTTGCAGGGTCCCAGGGTGGATCTCTTCAGACTCATTTCAACCTGACAAAATAGCCCACCTCTCTGGTTTCAAATTGCTACATATTTGGGGTTAACCTAGCTATCCATCCATATACAAGCATAATTCTATATACACGGCATGAACAATCTTCACCAGTGGCATCAACAGCTTTATAGGTGCAGATGGTGTGCATTCCAGGTAAAAATTAAGCACCCTGAATTGGTATTGGCTGTGTGACACTGCAAAGAAAGAAAGAAACACAACCTCTGATGACGGGGTACCTCTAAATATATGTGCCCTCCAGGTCTATAGTAGATACTTCCATGAAAGAAATTATCAAGAAAATGTTTTGAAGAGGTTTCATCCCGAAGGAAATGGAGCAGAATCATCCGTTGATTTTCATTAGATCTTTATCAGGGTGAGAGTAACAGGAGGCTTTTTGGGCCATAAAAAAAGTTTGAGAAACCGCCAAACAGCCACTCCTTCTGAGGAATGCTTTTCTTGAACAGTACATCCTGATCGTAAATTAGAGTGCTTCCTTCTTTAAAAGACTCATTGGCTAGGGGTTCTGGATCACTCCTTCATCCCCTGGAAAAGTGTTGAAGTTTATTGATTAACTATCATCTCGACATAAATTAGCATAAACACCCAAATGTTAATTGTTTGAGTCTTATATGCGGGTGTGTAGTAAGAAATGTCTTAGACTGGGATATTCTGATGAGCATTGCTTTTACTCTGACGACACCCGTGAGAATGACAATGCATGTTTAAAAACAAAAATGCTAGTAAACACCTAAATAGGCAAGAAACTTTATTGAGTTACCTCTTTGGACAACAAGTCGTACCCAGTCATTATTTATGGGAGCTTCCTAAAAATAGTGAAGGCGTGGATCCAGCCTGCTACCAAAAGCACCCATATCAATTGATCAAGTTGAAGGTGCTTGGCATAGTCATGGCTTGATTCCTAGCTGGAGTGGAGGAAGTAAACCCTCTGTCAGTGGAGTAAGAACTAGGGAGACCACTGGCATATGTGCAAATTCAGGATGGTGAGTGTAAAAATTCAGGACAAAGGGTCAAAATTCAGGACAAAGATTCAGGGCAGAAGGTCAAAATTCAAGACAAAAATTCAGAACAGAAGATAAGTTTTACAGACACATCAGAGGAGGTCACACAATAGTATATAAGTAAGTAAATAGACATCCAACATAAGTGCCAGTCAAAATAAGTTTATATTAGGTTGAGACAATCATGCACTTCACGTTTTTTTGGTATGCTTGCAGCTTTGAGCAACGGTGCAGGTCTTTTGTGGTATTTTATAGGATCCTAATCTATTTATATGGTTAGTAAACTTGGTAGTCCAGTCTGATATTTTATTTACAGTTCATGGTCTTGAGCGGGCATGTTTGGTGAGAGAAGTGGTTGCGAAGATCTGCTCAGATGAACTTTGTTACTAGCATCTCATATCTGAATGCCATTGTGAGTTGTAAAGCAGCACACCTACAATGTAGCTAATGGGGACTTGCAGTGCTGGATTAGAGTGAAGTCCTCCGAGTGTGCAGCTTTATGTATTCCATGTCTGTTCAGCTGGCTATGACTGGTTGTGGCATAACGGCCTGAGCTGCTGACCCAGGTTTGAGTCTTGTCGTCAGCGTTAACATCCTGTGATTCTGGGTAAATCACTTAATCTCCCCATGCCTACAATTCAGTGCCTTGAGACCCTCACGGGTGTTCTGCTGCGCTTTACAAATCCTGGATTTAGAGGCTGATACAGCACTGAGTGATGGATAGGATCCATATCGGACAAGTCTTGTGCGGAGTTAAGAGCATTAAGCAGGAAAAGGGGGTTATCAACCAGCCTGCATGAGCTATAATTAGCTGCAGAACGCTGAGTGTTATGGTATTATTGTGGGCCAGACAGTTAAATAGGAGTTGACATAACTATGTAATGCCTTGGCTAGCCATTTATCAGCCCTCCTTATTTTACCTGTAAATGGGAAATAGTATACTGATTAGGCTGTTTCATTTCTGTGAGCTGTAGACTGCAGATTCTCATTGATGCACAGAAGTGTGTTGCAGACTAGAAACCTTCATATGTTGTTGAGGCATTATTGTAGGTCAGAAGGAGGCACTGTCTTTTACATACAGAACATTTTCCATTGAAATGGCAGCAAAATGCCAACATGCAGTTTTTACTGACAAAACTATATAGCGCACAAACAATAATGGGCCCGATTCACAGAACTAACTTAAGACAAAATCCTAAACTTACTACCATTTTGGTATTCACAGAAGGCACTTACTCATTTTGGTATTCACAGAAGGCACTTACTTACTCATTTTGAGTAACTTACTCATTTTGGTATTCACATAAGGCACTTACTCATCAATGAGTAAGTGCCTTCTGTGAATACCAAAATGAGTAACTTACTCATTTTGAGTAACTTACTCGTTTTGAGTAACTTACTCATTTTGGTATTCACAGAAGGCACTTACTCATCAATGAATAAGTGCCTTCTGTGAATACCAAAATGAGTAAGTTACTCAAAATGAGTAAGTTACTCAAAATGAGTAAGTAAGTGCCTTCTGTGAATACCAAAATGAGTAAGTGCCTTCTGTGAATACCAAAATGGTAGTAAGTTTAGGATTTTGTCTTAAGTTAGTTCTGTGAATCGGGCCCAATGTGTGGAAATGTAGTGTCAGCAAATATGCATCATTTGAACATCACCAAGTAGTGTCTTGATTGTTTTGATCGTATTAAAACTCTGTTTCCAGCACACTTCTGAATTACAAACAAGTGGTTCATTTGAGGTTTCCTAACTGCTGACATGTTTTGTAACATTTGCACAGCTCATTTACAGGTATTTAAAAGTTGTGTGTTACAAAAAACTGACAGCTTACAGCCTTGGTTTTCACATGCCCTTTACCACCACAACAAGACTGTCAACTAGTCCACTTTACTATTCAATCTTTGACTGCAAAGTTAGAGAATTTGGTAAACACCAATCTACTTGTTAAAGCAATAAGAAGAAATGTGTCACAAGATACAGCCTGACATTTGCCCTCTATTCTTGAGCACATAGCACTTGTGACAAGCTGAAACAAAAATTTAAAGGCATCTTTATTGCCCATTCACCTTCTCAACTTAATCTCATGATTTAGCTGAGATGTATGTGCGATAGTTTGCTAGACTTTGTGCACTTGGTCCTAGGCTGGTTGTGCAAGGGTGTAAAGTTGGTACATTTTGGTGTTGTAGAAGAGATACATGGTGTTCTGTTGCTCATTATCTCATTACTTCTGTTAAAGTGGAACATTTTGCCATTATCAGTACCCCATTTTTTGACCTAGAAAGGGAGAAGGCTAAAGGCGACATTACCGGGATGGAGGCACATGTCCTACATTGCGACTTAGTGAATGAAGTACATGGTGGCAGAGGTGGGTTACTGGATGAAAGCATCTGACCAAGTTATGTGCCTCCGCAAATAAATTAAATTATCTTGGCTTGTCTCGGGTGGGCCTACAGGTGAATCAGAACTTTGGCATCCTGTGTTAAGGGCATTACCTACCACCGGCTAGAAAGCGAGGGGTACATTTCTGATGTGCCTCATATGTCTAATTTGAACATTCAGACACCTTATTTCCAAATTGTTAAAGTTCCTCTTGCTATACAGTCATGTTTGAATGGGGAGGTAGAGTGGTTTAAACCTGGGGGATTAGCACAGACACTGCTAGTTATTTTAATATGAAAGATGGTTAAGACATCTGTGTACTAGGCTATGTCTTCAGATCACAATGAGTTTAAGAGGGCTTTCATCAATGACACTTGATGCATGTACATACACAACTGAAGGTTGGACGTCCTCAGATGGGAAGACAGTTTACTCCTTTCACAATAGTAACAATTTGAAAAGTAATGACACATCCATGAGTATTCTCCCATTCCATTATGTCCAACCTCAAGCAATCCAATGTGTGTTGCAGTACCCAGATCGTATTTTATTTTTGTCATGCCAGCCAGAGTCTACATATCCTATAAGCTGTTAATTCACATGCTCCTTCATGAGACTCTCCCAAATACTGATGTTCTTAAAGATTTCCCTTCAGTATCGATTTTTTGTATTAACCCTATTATTGTACTCCAAGCTACCCAGACGCTGTCCTAATATACTTACCATAGAGGGATAGATGTTACTGAAAATACATCAATATAGTTGTTCAGATGGGACCAGCAGCATTTGGAGATTTCTACGTACAAAACAACAAATTCCATTGGGAGCAGCAAAAACATCCATAGGATACATTAGACAGAACACTGAGCACCCATTCCACACAGTTCAGATGTTCCAGTTAAGCATCAGCAGGCTCAAAAGTGTTCCAACCATAATAGTAAGCAATCATAGTCTACAAAAAACATAGCAATTCACACTCATCCAACAAAGTCAAAATATTCTATTTAGCTGGCTTATGTTCTTTAGTTTGTATTGCACATTGGAGTGCTGAGCAAACATTCACGAATAGCTGGACAGATCTAAAGATGAAAAAAACGAGTAAACATATACACTACCAGCAGAATTTGACAGCCGATATAAGAGGCAGATTTTACAATTCTAACCTGTACCATGAATGATAGTGCCAGATGCATCGCTCTGTTGTTGAACATAGACTTAGAGTTTACAGCCAGTAGCACTACTAGAGAGTGTAAAAAAGAGAGTGAAATGATGATGATAAAGGAGGGAAGTCTATATGCTGAGAGCGAAGACAGAAGGTTGGAACAGTGAGCGTGAACAGTGAGAGAAGAGTAAAGCAAGCGAGAGCCTGCTAGCTGAGAGTAAGAATAGATGGTGAATAGAGAAAAGACGACAACAGAAGACTATGGAGCAGGGAAAAGAGCAAGAAATAGATACAGAAAGATGTGAGAGTGACAGAGAGAAGGTTGAAAAGAGAAAAAAGGTAGAGGGGACATATAAAAGGTGAAGTAGGGGGAATCAAGAGAAAGCATGTGGGGGGAGAGAGGTAGAGACGAATAGCTAGGTAGGGGAGAAGAGGGAACAGATAGAGAAAAGGGAACCAGGAGATGAAGAGATTGAATAGGGAGTGAACAGAGAGATTATGTGAGAGCTCAATTTGCAACGTGCATGTCAGACCTTTCAATCCCATTCTAATGCACCATATCTTTGAAAATATGGTGCTACTTTACTCTTTCCCTTTCATGCAACGCAGCACAACAACTTCACTTGCTGCAGTGCGTTGTGTGAAATGTTGGCAAATATATCCCTCAAAGCTTTGGCACAAGCGTCCAGAGTTATATTTTGTCTTGGACCTTGTATGGTGCTCTGCTGCCTTTTGGCTAGAGTCCCGCTACAGAAATGACATATACATACACACAGACAGAAAATCACTGTTTGTTAAGGAAACGCTATTTTTCAATGAATGGAGGAGTCTTTTTTCCAAGGTTCCAGCCCGAGCAGTTGTCTGGCAGGTCACAATGCGACACTAGAGGATTCTGGGATTAGAGCACATTGATCATGTTATGTAGGCATTTCTACTTGTGCTCTTTGTTTTCCATTAACTTGAAATGTTGAAATAATTTTTTTATAGAATCACTGATTATGACAAAATTAAATCCCTTCATTCATAGACTATGCTTTCCTACCAGCCGTACCACAATCAGCTGCTGAAGTGCTTTTACCTCAGACCTCCTTCTCCAAGGATTCAATCAGTACCACCATCCAATGGTGCCCCTCATCTCTACATAGATCCACTGTTCTCTGTGGTTCATTTTCTTTACCCTTTTACTCATTCCATGTATGTGGAGTAGAGTAGGGTGTTGGAGTGTGTTCTATTACACACATATTATGTAGACACAATGGTTTTATAAGTGTGTAAGCAAATGCACAGGAAATGTTACTTGAGACCAGGGTCACTAGAATTATTCAACTGTCAAGCCTCTGCAATTTCTTATATTTATAGATTTGCTGCATTTGCCTCATAATCCATCATCTGACACATATTCTGCAGATTTTAGCTCAAATGATTCAAAAGTTACTAAGAACGCAGCAACACATTTCCATGCAGTGGAAGGCCCTTTGTAAAGGGTGATAGGTCAACTTTCTGTTGCTTATTGCTATACTTAGGTGTAAAACTGGTACTAATGAGGTGCAATCTATGCCCAGACAGTGCTAACAAGTTTAAAAATGTCCACAGAATTAAGTAATACTAATACAAGATGTGCTGCATTATGCCACATAATTTGCCTTTTCTTGCAGCATAACTTACTCAACCCTGCCTCAATATTATTATCCAAAGGAACCCTTTTTACCACCCTTAGAATAATGAAAGATTAGAGAAAGAGAATAAAGCTGTAAACCCATGCCTTGCAGTTTCCATGCTGCTATTTGATTTTGGTTCATAGCTCACTGTGCTATATAGGGTTGTATCTTATCAACTGCAATTAATAAAAGGGTCCCTGTGACAAAAAACAGTAACCCACCCAGCCTTCTACATAAAAATAAAATTCTTGATATTTCTGTTACACATTGTGTATTGCTGGAGGCACACTATCCCTCTGCACTTTTTTATGATGAGTCAAAACTCAGACAAGAGAAAACTCAGAACTCTCGTATTTTTTTTTCTCAAACAGATACATTGATTACCAGTGTTAAAGTGATGTTTTTAGCCTATTAATTGCTGGCGCACATTTTTTTTAAATCATAAGAATTTGAAACATGTAAAAACCCTAGACAGCCCTGTAAGAAGTGTCAAAAATTCAAAATGCAACCTCCACCACCCCAGAGCCTGGCCCCTGGTGAGATGACTTGACCCTCTGAACAAAAGCAAAATGCCATGCCTTAGGCTCTGGCATGAGGAGTCCCAGCAAATGCTGTAACTGTACAGAGAGGCCCATTAACATTCTGTGTGTGATAATTAGGCCAGCAAACAGAATGATAATAAACCGATAGTAGTCTCTGCCAGGTTGGGGCGTGACTGCTGCAGGCCCTTGGCTTCACAGCAGGAGTGCGAGCTGGCCTCTGCAATGAGAATTAGAGAACTCTGAGGCTGATTGCAGGGGGACACATTGCTACAATGTCCAGAATTACGGATAAAAGGCATCCATGAAAGAAAACATCGTGGACAAGAGGCCCAATTAACTGGCGAACCGTGAAATTTACAGACGGTTGGTCACCCTAGTAAGAACCCTGATCTCTAACCCTTTCTATCCGAGAGGAGTGAAATCTTTGAGGAGTATTTGAAGAGTGGACTCTGATTGCCAAGATGGACAATTTCATGCTCCATCTAATGTTCCTACAGCCTCGAGGAGCTGACAAAATAAACAAACACATGATGTTAAAAGGGCACGTTTTTGAAAGCTTTTTCGCCTTGCCAAATTTTCAGTTTTTTGTGTGAAAATGTCTCAGATTTGCTTCAGGTACGGCTGTATGTTGTCCCAAGAGTTTTCCCAGCAGTCAGGTCAAATCAGGTGTCTCAGATGTTTTTATGCAAAGCTTTAATAGTGACTATGAGCATTTTGGCATTGCACATGTCTTTCTGGTTGCCAGCAAAGATGGTTTATCATAGACATTTGTGACAGTTCATTCTGCAGAATAATAAGGGATTGGAATTTCTTTAGGACTTGACATCCCTTTAGTATAACATTAGAGTTGACAGGTTTTGAGCTGATCTGATATTGTTTTATGGTTATGAGATCCGCAACAAAGAGGAGAGGTTTCAAGCCGGAGATGTATTTCAAAGTGAGGATACTGCTCCGTGAAATCCTTGAGCTAATGTGGGCCTTAGAGGATGATGCTAGTCAAGAGAAGCTCCCAAGCTCTTTGCATTCTTTCTGTGGACGATGTTGTGATTCACGATGATAAAGATGATATTGTGATCCATGATGATAAGAATGATTTGAAAGATAAGCTGCATGATTATACATATCAATCAGTTGAAGCTTCTCTGCTGTCTTATGAGACAGAGAGGCAGTGAAATTGGAAAACACTCGTTATTTGGCTTTACAGGCACATTAGGGTGGTCCTGGGCAAGTGGCTCAGTCAGGAACTGTACAATCTGGTTATTCCTAAATCTAGAAGAAGAGTCTAGAAGAAGATGAGGACTGTTTAGGGTGATATTTACTACATTTCTCCCTTTGTCAACTCCTCTCTCTTTGGGGCAGAGGCAACTGAGAAACAGGTCTGGACTTACATTCTCTTTCTCTATCCTGGGTGTGCAGCCTCTGCACCTGTATTGCCTTTTGAGATCTTTGAGGAAAGAAGCTACTCTATTAGAGTATTCTCAATGGATTCAAACACACTTTCCTCTCCACTGTTCATGGTGATGCAGACCAGACATATATCAGATGTTAGATTCAAGCCTGGCCATTTGCATTCATTGACATTCCTTTACCAGTTGTATGTTGGTGGCAAAAACCTCCAATATACTGCAGGTAAGAGGGGGAGAGCAGGTTTGAGAATCCTCTCTCCTGCCCACAAAGCAAGGTGTCTATCTTTATTATCCAATAGAGCAGCAGGACTGGTGCTTGCAGAGTTTCACCAACAGCATCTTTCATCTACTGTTTGTACTACTGAATATCAACGCCTACAATATTGTGGTACAAAAATATTGAGAACAGAATATCGAGGTGCAAAATATAGGAAGATAAATGCATACTGGGAAGTATAGATTTACTATTCCTAGCTCCCCATCTATGCAACTTGGAAATATATGTACTGCAGAGGTACATATATGTAGAGTTAGGTCAAGAAAGTTTAGACTTACTTACCTGTCAATATTGCATTTTCAATATTATGTCCCATCGATATTGCGGTTTCGATATCCAGGGGCACATCTCATCTAATGCATGATAGGTGTTTATCTTTGTTAATAGCTAATAAGACTGTCCTTAAACTCATATACCTTCTACTCTATTTCCCCCTCCTCATCCTAAATTGCTAGCCATTCTGCTTTCCAATCTGCTGCCCACCTCAATTATTTCTCAGCTATGCTTGCAGCACTAATCCTGCAGGTCACATTTTTGTACCAGATCCTCCTCGTTCTGGAGCAGTAGAAGTGGAATTCTTCCCAAGTGGCTTTTAATGTGCCAGCCATCATCTCTTCCTCCCTCAGACATCTTGGCCTTGTAGAATCATAGTGCAAACGTAGGCTACTAACTCACTCTCTCCACCACTTTGTTCTTACTACGCGTCTTTGTTCTCATAGTATATTGATATTTTGTGGTGCTAGGAGTGCATCAAGAGAAGGTCACCCATCTGGTATACGGGAAAGGTAAGGTCATACCTGGATGCATTTAGTCTAGGGATACCCAAGTGATAGCAGATGCTTCTTCTGGTCTCCTCTTTGTACCCCTTATACTGCCTCTGCAAGCCCTGATCTTAATAGTCTTGAAAGAAGTGCTGGTAAGAGAAAGTAAATAATTCTGTAAAGAACATGTTTACTTTATGAACGTTCCATCTTTTTAATCCTCCTGCCATCGCTACACAACAAATAGGAGGCTTTTGAGGAGCTACGGCGGGGACATGAGGTCAATCTCTGATGCCATCAGCTGTCAGGAGGTCCATGATGACTTTTCTGCTACTTCTGGCATTTTGGTGAATCGCTGTTCATGAATACCTAGCCATAAAAAAAGACAGGGAAAGACAAACCAACAACTTCCTCTATGCCTCCACGTCAAGACGTGATGCAAGGAATATAAAATGAATAAGATTTACAGATTGGAATGTCAGTATGCATATCAACAAAAGCTACTCATATTCACCTGAGACAGCTCAAACATCTTTAGCATAACATTTTTGACTTGTTTACAGTGGTTGCCACTGGCATTGAGAATGCTAGCCGAACACTACATTACATTACATTACATTATTTATTTATTTTTTTAACACGTTCCTGTTTTCCAGGTAAAAGAGGGGGCGGGATCTGTGCACTGCATGGTTCTGGAGAGTGTGTGTCCCTTCCTTAGTTTCACCACAGTCAGTGCTGCAGGTTTTTGACTTTATCACCTCAGCACACATGGCAATCATGCTTGTGCACTGAGGGGTTTCTCTGACAAACATTGTGACCCAGAGTGGAGATGTGTTGTCTGGCGTGGCTCTCCATGTTCTCCCTCCTTTTGCTGAGCATTAATACCAACAGCCCAGCGTTCTGCTGAAGACATTGACAGCAATAACATATTATAGTCGCAGAATGGGGGGGGTGGTTTACCCGTCAAGTGCCAAGGAGAGTTACCTACTGGCCTCTCTTGTATTTTTAAATTGGTCCGCCAGACACCTGCAACAGGATCCCATTCTCCATGCATGTGCGACATGAATGCTGATTGTGCATGTAACTTCTGTCTGCATAGGTTGTGTTTGAAGTGTGTCTGTTACACATGGTTGTGGCTACATTGCAATACATTTTGACTTCCTAAAGCCCAAGTGGTACCTAGATGGAGATTAGAGAGATTACCATCCCGCAATGTGGATTGCAGACCACCACAAGGACATTCCGAGGTCATTAGTAGTGGACCAGAATATAGGTTGTGCAGAAAAGGAGGCAGAGGGTCCTCTGAAGGACAGGGAAATTCCCCTGCCCTTTTCTGCACAATTGTTTCCTGGAAGGGCAACATCATAGGTTGGCAGGTTTTTAAGTAAGGTGGCCTCTCTCTCTTGTGTGCCCTTGTTTTTGGGTTTTCCCTGAGAGAAGACACGCAACTCCACCCCACTGTGTTGCTGACACAGACTGGCTGAACCAGTCTGGTAGGATTAAGCAAAAGACGGGAACTGCCAAAATCTGTAACATAGCTACACTCTTGGAATGTACAAACACTCTCTGCAACCTTAGTATACAGGTAGAACAGAAATGTCCAGCTTGTGTGCCAAGATCTCTCTACCTGAATCAGAGGCCCCTCACCTGGAAAAAGATCCCACAACTTATTACTGGTAGTTCAAATCATATATTTTCACATATTCAATATCAGCAGACGGGCATGCAGTGTCTCTGAATGAAAATTAGGTTTCTGCTTCTCAGGAAAGGAAGTCAGGATTTTGCTATAGACACATAGAATAATATTTTGCATAACTCTTTAATGTAGCTCAGTTAGAATCAGAAACAGAAAAGCACTTCCATATTCACCTTTCCACATGAATATCCCACAGGTTGCCATAGACCGCTGAAACAGTACAGATAATCTATGACAGGCTTGCATTTGACCCCAGTTGCACCATCTTTCCCATCACCATGCTAAGAGGGGACCGATGAAATGCCACCAGGATCCTTACCTGCTGTTTCTGAGCAGGAGGATGGCATACAGCTTGACCTCCTTCAAAACTGACTTGACTGATGATAGCTGCTCTGTGTCAATACTGAAATCCATTGGTGTGGACATGGTACCAGCTTTAGAACAGCTGTTACTCTCATCTTTCCACAAGGGGCGGTCCCCCAATAATTGAAAGAGGGAATTGTCAACCAGTTGTTAAAAAAGGCCACATTGGACATTCACAAGGAGTCAAATTACAGACTCATTTCTTTGCTATCTGTAGTAGCCGAATTGGAGAAAAATGCATATCCTAAGGATCACAATCTATTAAGTCTCTGGCAGATGGGAGGTCTTCAAGGGAATGGCACTGACATTTTTTAGTGACAGTAAAAGACAATCTTAGAACGGGCCTCGATAATGCACACCATACAGGTCTCATTGTATTTGATCTGTCCAGGGGGTGCGTCCATTAGGGCGCTGGGGCGTTGCCCCACCAGCCGCCCGCAGCTGCCTCAGCGTCTCTGAACTTAAGTAAACTCTCAGTTTACTTAAGTTCAGAGACGCCGAGGGAGAACTGACAATGCATGTCAGTCAGCATGACGTCGGACCGCCCACCCCCTTCAGAGTCTGAAGGGGTGGGCAGTCCGGCGTCATGTTGACTGACAGGCATTGTCAGGGGCAGGCAGCAGCATAAGTGCGCATGAGTGGGGAAGGTCAACGAATTTTTCGCCCGTGCCCAGTCATGCACACTGGTGCCTGCTCAGGCTGGCGCATGCCCATTAGGAGAGCGAGGGTTGAGCAAAGGCTCAAACCTCGGTCTCCTAATGGGCTGGCGGGCGGAGAGTTAGCGTGCCCTAAGTCAATCCTGGCGCTGCTCCAGCGCCAGGATTGGCTGAGAGGGGTTGCCACTCACTTGCCAGCACTGCGCAGTGATGCGGCTTTTGAAGGCGCCAACGGACCCGAGGCGGCGCGGACCGGGTAAGATTCTTTTTATTTTATTTAAACCCCCCCGGCCCCCACCCCTGCGCGACACGCACCCCCCGCGCGCGAGCCGCGACTGATGATTCATAGAAGAAAAAATAAATATACTTCCTTATGTTCCCTCCATCGCTTGTAATTAATTTTCAACTTGCGCTGGTATTTACAAGTGAGTGCAGCAATGCACCCAGAAAGATGCGGCAGTCGCGGAAAGAGGACAGTCACAGTCTCCTCGCATTGCTTTGTGAATTCCTATTTATCCCAATGCTAAAGCATCTTTGCATATACAAATACACATAACGTGCATTTACGCACACATAAATTTAAGGCAGTAGCGCAAATACATTTAAAAACGTCTTTGCCAAGGAACACCCACTCCCCAAACACACCCATACATTTGTGGGTGGTCCCAACCCCTTTCCACCATGACTGGGTCTCTGGAGTCACCATAACATAATTATAGCTGCAAAGGACTGTGGGAACGTTCTTGAATACCGACAACCCCATGTTCTTGGAGAGTTCCTGCTCTAGAACACCCACTTCCCACCTGTAAGATACGCTTTACTCACATAGACAAGTAGGTGTGAGTGAAGCTCTCTGATTTACAAACACATTTTAGGATTTTCAAATGTACATTTACACGCCTAAATTAAGACACTTGTGCCCCTACGTTGAACTTCGGTAAGCAAATTACTCAAATGGTTTTGGGAATTTGGGTGCAGTATAAGTAATACTGACCCAGTGCTCGCGCTGCTCCATGGTTGCCAAAGACACGAGATTGAGCAGGGAGCCGCGGGAGTGCGGGAGCTGAGAGCAGTGCAGTAATCTTGACGCAGGCTGTCCTGCGCTGACACAGTTCATGGAACTAGCTTGACCAGTAGAAATTGAACCCTACTTTAATATCATCACGGTGCAGCAAAGAGGGTTCCCTGTTCTATTTCTTTAACATTTTGCACAGAGGCCTTCCAGTGGAATTACTCAACAGATTTAAATTCTGATTGGCCACTATGGCAGTGATTACACAATCAAGGAAGCGATCGCTGTTTAAGAAAGTGTGTACGGCTGTACAGAGTTTGCTTGACTCACAGGTAAGGCCTCGGCTCTCAGGCTCCACCAAGTCTGTGGAATTAATAAGATGTAAACACAGACATTCCACAACCCAAGTGTGCAAAAACATCCACAGCGTCAGAGCGGAGTTCAAGCCAGTAAGGTAACTCAGTGAGTTGAGCGACCACTACAGAGATTTGTGTCTACTGTGGAGGTCAAAGGTTCATATCCTATTGGTTCTGAGCAGCCTTTCATCTTTCTCAGGTCGATAAGACCAAAACAATTCAGACGGAAAATAACAAGGTGTTATTTCTAGTGTAAGTCAGTGTTGTTGTTACATCTCTTAAGGCCAAGTCTGCCTTTCTCAGAGCAGGCCGTTTGACTGGCTCGTGCGGGGCAGGGATGCTGCTCTAATGATTGCAGGGCGTGGGGATCTGATCTCTAGGGATTCCCTGTTATCTCGAAACCGGCCAAGCAAAATTTAGGGGAGAGCTGCACAGACTGCATGGAGCCTGTGACATACCAGCTGGACATCAGGATTAAGAGGTGGAGAGAGAGTGGATGCAAGCACGTCTGATCTGGTGCCTCGTTCTCGGTAATGGTAAGTGATTGCAAACTAATGCTGTGTTCTGTATATTGTGCCGAGACCCCTCATCACTCTAACCTCCCCACTGACACCCCAGGCCCTTGCTGAAGATTGCTGGCTTCATTAGAAGTGGAGCTGCGGCATTTGCTCCTTGTGAAATGGATCCAAATATCCGAGTCAGGCCCGAAACGAGAGATATGTGCTTTCTGTGTAACATGTGCTTACAGTGGCCAGTTCTCTGATGTATGGCATTAAAACTGGCCCTGTGTACATGCCCCTGAGTTAACAGTGATGCCCAAAACATCGATTGACTTGCAAACAATGAATGTTAAAAACGTCGAGGGAATACATTTCAGCGATTTAGTTCGTCTCTTATCTTACATGCTTTTCTTAATCTTGCATTCCCCACTGAATTAGCTATTTTATAATTTTGTTGTTTATCTGTATTTTTTTCTGTGTATGCTTTGAAGCTTGAGCCATGCCAGGTGTTGATGAGGGCTTTGATTGAGCACTCAGGCGCTAAGGCTGAAGCCAAACAAAGTGCCGGTCACTGGGTTGGCCTCTCTGGAGAACACACAGAAGGAATAATGTTTGTGTATTCCATTTGCAACTGAAATTCTGTGGATGTGTGTGTGTGAAGGGGGTACACTGATGTCAAAATATTTGCAAGGCAAAAGTAAGAGAAATTAAAGTGCTTAAATTTGAGGGAGTGCAGTGCATCTTGGGGGGATGAAGTGACAGATGCGAGGAAGGACATTTGGGGAAGAGTGTAAAGAGGATGTTGAAGAGGAAAGAGAGGTGGTTGAAGAAGTGCAGATGGACAAGATATGCAGAGAAAAATAGGATACATATCTAACATAAAGCACACATAACTGAAGTCCAAAACTCCTTCCACAGGCCTCAATGCTATTTAATTTACAGACTCACTATTTCAGAATTTCAGAATTTAAACATTTTCAATGTTAATTATTTATAAGAAATCATTGTTGTTACTCATTTATGTTAAACAGCTAACACCCAGTGACAAAGCACAGGCTTTAGGCGTATGTCAGTTGCTGTGCCATTTATCTGGATAAAATTTCTTCTCAGCGAGAAACCAAAATACAGGTCTGATGGCACACTATGGGAATCACAGAAATGTATTTGGCATGTTCCTTTATAGGGAGCACCCAATTTTTTCATCTCACTTAAAGACCTGTCTGCACATATTTCTATATGACTGGTTACAGCCAGCAGCTGTGGGTGCTTCCCAAAGTCTGGTTAGGGCATATTTTCCAAAGTTAATGCTGCATGCAGTGCAAGACACTGGGCAAGCATACATTTTAAAGGGCTAAGGTTGTCATGCAGAACAATTTACATATTCCAGTAACTGTTGAACAAATTAATGCAAGAAGATACGGGCAGTTTTTAATGTGTTTAATATTTCAAGACTATACGTTCCCACTGCTTAATAAGCCTTGCTTTATCGCTGCATTCATTTGCTTTCAAATGCACCATTTGCCAATCTTTTTTAAATTTCTTTCTCAGGAGAGGGACTCTCCCTAGACCCCAGGTTTGCCCATTGAACTTGTTCACATCGCTAACTATTGTTTTCTATTGGAAAGGGTAGAGCCAAAGCAGTCTTGCTTAGTATCCTAGCCCTCTTCAGAAGTCAGACTTGCTTGGCAACCCAGAAATTCTCTGAAATAATGTATGAGTTTTCTTTTATGAATGCCTAGAAGAACTGAATTTTTAGTCCATTTATCACAGAAATAGTGCTGAAAATCACACCAAAAAGATGCCAATTTTTTAAAAATTTCTTCGCGGGGGAGAACCCTTCCGCACCCTCCTGATTGCCGTCGTGCTCGCTGGCTGCGCTCGCTCGCATACGTTGATTCGTTCTGCATACGCCTCACGAGTTTCAAATTCCACCAGCCACCCCTGGATCTGTCCACTTCCTTTGAAACAATGGACTACTCCACCATAGGGCAGTTTGGTGGGGTCAAACTTACAGGGGTAACCCTTTGTTGGTTAGTCTCCTTTCTGTCTGGAAGAAGCCAATCTATTGCCCTTCCTCCTTGGTTTAAACAGATTAAGATTTCCTGTGAAAAACCCTCAGGGTCATACTAAAGAATATTTACATTAGACATCCAACTAGCACAATTAGATACTTTAGGAGTAAACCTGTCTCCTATATGGATAAAGCAGTGTTGATACTGTTTTTAGCAGACCTCTGTCTGCCCTTTAGCAATCTGTTCAAGCAGGTTTTACTTCATTCAAGGTGTGTATGACTAGCAAATTCTTGCACCTTCATGACACCAGATAAGATTCTGATACTTGGCCAGGACCACCTGTGGACTCCCTGTTCCTCTCACTCTCCTGTTCCTAAAGTCAGGAACTCCAATATAACATTGGTTGAGAATAATACCTTAACTACTCATTGAGATCTGATTGTTGGTGAACATGATGCACCAGTCGACAGTCCACTGATTTGTATTAAGGCTGTTTTTTGCCAGTCAATAAACCTTTCAACGAGTGTACGTTCGCTGTTTATGCCCTTTTTATATACAAATGCTGCCAGGCAAGTAGGATGAAATGTTTAATAGCAACAACAACATTTCTTCTAATACCAACAGTGATTCAGTCTATGGCAATGATTACAGTGTAAGTATTTTGCCATGGTAGGAATTATTAGATTTCCCCTGTGTCATTGCTTTAAACTTTGTTTTAACTTCTCCAGTGAGAGCATTTGAGTCCCAGTGTTTGTGAATGGGGCTCACTGATTGATCCTTCATAGGTGTGGATAATAAATGTAGAGAAATATAATCTGTAAATTGGACCTTGCTCAGCCTTTATGTGTCATAATTCCTTTATATCTGACCTCAGGACCTATGTCAATGATAATATTGTAGTGCCTCTCTAACCATTCTAGTGCTGTGGATGAATGTGCCCATTTGTTTTTAGTGGAAACCATACATGTCCACAGTAGTAATGATGATTAACATATTAGGCCAGCCAGAAACAAGCTTGTAAGGGGCAAATAGTAAATGCAGGGCCAAAGAGCCTTGTTTCAATTTCCACCCTGCCACCTTGACCAAACTATGTGATCCTCAGCAATATCTTTTCTTTACTGTTCCTCCTTTTCCATGATTCCATGATCACCTCCCCCGAGAGCACCTTGAAAGAATTTAGTTCAGAATGCACACAGTACAAACCTATGTACTGTAAGTGATTTAATAGACCGCAATTTTGCTCCAACTTCTCACAACAAATATACAAGGCACAAGACAACTGACTTGCCTCTTGAGTTATTAATAAAATTGGCAGAGCACAAGGGATGTGGTTCACTAATTCTACTAAAGACCATCTAATGCAGTGATTAATCTAGTGTGTTTAAGTGAAACAATCCAACATACATTGTTTTTTAATTTTTTTTTTTAAATGGTCGTGCCAGTGCAATAAAGTAGGAGCCAGTGAAAATGGCAGCATGGTGGGATGCTCTGGGGTGATGTGGCCTGCTGCTAAAGATGGCGGATGCATAAACTACTGAATCCACGTCACTAAGCAGCCATCCACTAAAATACTGGCAAGTAACTATTCCTCTGACATGGTGGCAACCCGGCGATGTGCCCCGCCTTTGCTGAAAGGGCGGAGATCAAGCCCACACAGAAGCCAATCAGAGCAGGGCCTGCCGGAAAGGGGAAGCAGCGGCCTCCTGCTGCCGCAGAGAGAGGCTGGGCCTCTATCTGAGCTACCCTACTTAGTGGAGGAGGCACTGACCGGTTGCCTGGGCATAGTGAAGCTGATTCCTGACTGCGGCTGCTGAGGAGCTGAGCGATGGTGAGGGTCCCCTGGCTAGTGCGTCGGAGGTGAGACCTGGAACACGACCCCCTCTGTGGCGCATGACGTGATTGGCTGGTGTGCTTCCCGGGTGCCGGCCTGAGCTGTGCGAGTGCCGGCCTGGAAGCGAACCGTGCCGCACCGAGGTGGGAGCAGGACACCTGCATCTCAATTCCTGTGGCTGTGTGGTGGCGAGGACGGATGGCCGGAGGCCTGCATGCAGAGGGAGCTGCACGAGGACTGGTTCCCCGCCGGCGCCTGACCCGGAGGCCGAACGAGTTGAAAAGGAGGCCAGGCTGGTGTGGGCTCCCGGGCTAGGTGCGGCTGAGTCATGTGGCGGCAGCCACTCCTATCCTCGGCAGCTGCCGATAGAAAATGCGAGACTCATGAGGTGAGCCTGCATGTGAGCCTGAATCGGCGGGACCACTGGCGGCCGGTCATGGGCTGGACATAATCCTAGCAGGGGGCCCCCTGGACTAAAGCCACAGGAACGGGGGAAGAAATATAGGCCTCACCGCAGCAGAGACAGAGGGGGAAGGGGGAACCCAAAGCAAAAGCACCCCTGGCCATCCACCAGCAGTGACACTGCTGGACCCCACAGCGGTCATGATGAGAGCCGGAGGTGGACTGGCAGCGCTGAGTACTCGAGGCTGAAACCCTCCGTTTTTTCTCTAGAGGAGGACATTGAGTCAGCAGAAAAGACGCAGAATGCTGCCTAATAGCTGACATAATTGCCCACACAAACCAAAGGCACAGCAAATCGTTCTTCACACGAGGGGCACACTTTAACCCAGCAGTCAAATTCCTGCATCAGGACTATAGCTGTAGGCAGTCCATAAGTAGACACTAACCGATTCCACAGACCGGCTGCAAAGGAACGATTATCCGGCCTACAGCGCTTAGCTGAGGAGCTCACAAATACCACAGACAATGGGTACGGGGGCCCCCCCACGTCACCACTGCGGTACTCAGATATCCTCAGTAGAAGAAAAGGAGGCAGACTGAAACACTCCCACAGAATCTTCAAGGGGGCCCCCCTGCCTTTTAACCAACGATCCCTACGAGGGGCTCTACGGTCACAGAATGGGCCGGACCAAAGGAATACAAATGGAACAAGGCCATTCAGGAGCAATGTCTACAAATAATACAAACGACTCCCCTCTCTTAGTGGAAGATGAACATGTCACTACTACACTGGACTTACCACCCCCTCATAAACTACATCAACGTCCTAAAGGAAATTCGGGAGTCAAGGATGGTATTGGAGCAGCAACTGGGCACCCTCACCATTGATGCCAATTTGCTGAGGGCTGACCACAAGAAACTGTCAAAGAAAGTGTGGCTGCACTCCACAACACTGTCTGACATCACTCCTTGGCGTAAAGAGCAAACAGCAAGTGGAAGAATTACAAAGCCGGATGGAAGATGCAGAAGGGCACACATGAAGAAGCAATGTACGAATAATAGGTATGCCCGAGAATAGCAAAGGAAATAACCCCACACAATTTATCAAACAATGGATGTGCACTGCGGTGGCAACAGAGGGTCTGACTGGCATATTCAGCGTCGAAAGGGCACACAGGGTGCCCACTGGGAGCTGTACACCGGGAGTGCCGCCGAGACCGATAGTGGCCATCATTTTAAATTCCAAAGTCAGAGACACGCTGCTCCGGAAGGCACGAGAAAATGCACCCATACTATACGAGAATACCAGAATTTCTCTATTCCCGGACTACACCATACAAGTACAATGCCAAAGGGCATCATACATGGGAGTTAAAAAACACCTGCAGCAACTCAACTTGAAATATACTTTACTATTCCCGACACGACTCAAGATTATACACGAACGTGACAGCTATTTCTTTGACGATGCTGTGGCAGAATGGTCCTGGATCGAGACCACGTTTCCGGACCTCACAATCCTGGAAGAACATAGACCAGCCGCCGACATGCAGCCCCCTCTGTAGGAGAAAGAAGCAATGTCTTGTGAGCTGCACACGGCTGAGAGAAAGTGATGCCCACACCAGAACAGAAAATGGCGAGCAGACAAACGGCAATCCAGACTGCGGCTAAACTGAGGGGACACGTCTTCAGATGGGGCAGCACTCACAGACTCGGACAGTAGCCTAACTCTGTTCCCATCGGTAACACCTCAAATGGCGCAGGAGATATTAGGATGATAACCGTGCCTTAACCCGAACTAAACAGTGCAGGCACCCCCGAACAGTGCTTAATGGTGTACACTGGGCATGCACACTTCCCGGATTGTATGTCGCTGACAATGCAAATCAAAGAAAGACGACACTGCCAACTACAGATACATAGTGTGGTTGGACTGTCTCTCTTAGTACACAAAGATATCCTGATACGGGGTGGATGAGCCGGCATTGGACCCGGGGGTGCCCTCCCCCCCGTTCAAGATATGACTGCACAGCCGGCAAGGAGATAAAGATGACCGCGGCAGGTCTAGTAACCCCCCCAGCGAATGCATGTACTGTTTTAAATCGGTTGCCATTGAAGGTGTATGCTTGGTTGAATACATTTCTTAGTTTGGACCTCTGTATTGGGATGTTTGTTACATATGTTATTAAGAGTCCTATCATGTGCACACTCTCACCATACTTACCTTAGACAAGCGAGGGCCACAGGGAAGAAATGCTGCCAGCGGCAAACATGACACAAATGGCAGCACCACACAAATATAACTTTACAACATAGAATGTAAGGGGGGTGGGATCAATTCACAAACAGCACTGTGTTTATGCACAGCTGGGTAGACGTAAATCTCAGATAGTAATATTTACAAGAAACGCAGCTAAACGCAGCAGAAGCCTGTAAGCTCCGGAAAAATGGAGAGGGCAACTATACCATACTACATACTCTGCGTTTACAAGAGGAGCGGCAGGGTAGATTAGAGGCGGGGTCCCCTTTGAGATACAAGACCAGCGCATAGATACAGAAGGCAGATATGCATTAGTACGAGGCAAACTCGATGGAACACAAGTGGCATTGGGAAGTATTTATGCCCCAAATACTTAACATGATGAGAGTTAGCGCAGCACTAGCGGAATGGTCTAACTACCCCTGGATCCTGGGAGGGGATTATAATGCAGTGTTGGGCACGCAATTAGATCGATCACATCCACCACTCCCAGGGGATGCAACGCTAAGACAAGCTAAAACTCTAGCGGGGTGGATACAAAGTTGGTCACTGGTTGACGCATGGCACAGTAGGAACATGCGAATATTCTTTTTATTCACTGGTACACACACTACATACCTGCATAGATCACATTCTGTGTTCTCCTTCACTGCTGCCACAAATAACCAACACAACATACTTATGCAAAACACTGTCGGATCATAGCCCGCTAGAGATAACACTTTCCTGGGGGCGAGTGCCCACACCAGTCCCGACATGGAGATTCAATCCCATGCTGCTTGAAGATGGCGCCTTCCGGGCACATATGACTCCTACAATCAAAGCAGACTTCACAACTAATGCAAACACAGCATCCACACCTATAATTAAATGGGAAGCATTTAAGGTGGTCATTAGGGGAACAGTGATTGGCACAGTAGTGGGGGCTAGACAAACCTTACTACCGGAGCTTGCCGAAGTGGAATCACGACAAGGCGCGCTAGAGAAAGAAGCAGTGTCATCCCCAATAGGTGCTGAGAAGCTACAAAAGGCAAGTATTGATTTTGCAGAACTGTTATAATGGTTGCAGGCAGTAGATTACCACGCACACATACAAAAAACCCACACGAAGCAGATAAAGCGGGTATACTACTATCCTGGATACCCAGGGATTTCCCCCAGCTATGCCCATCCTAGACATCCGTACCCCACTGCGTGCTTCTGTGACTACCCAACTGGAAATAAATTAGGCCTTCCGAGAATATTATGAACACTTATACAAAGCTCCTCAGGTAGCTAGCCCTCGAGCAATACAGGACTTCATCCAGGCAGTACAGCTGCCTACCCTAACTGCAATGGAACAGGTGGCGTTTGGATCACAGATCACAATACCAGAAATTCAGGAGGCGATTAAAGACCTCCCACGCAATAAAACCCCGGGATTAGAAGGCCTCCCCGTAGAATTTTATGTAGCATATGCCAAGCAATCAGTGCCCCAACTTGAAAAGCCATATAAAGTGGCACTGGAAGGCGGAACCCTTCCCCCGACTACACTCCAGGCCCTCGTTACTTCCCTACCAAAACCAGGCAGGGACCACACTGATGTAACAGCATACAGGCCCCTATCCCTTTTAAATACCAAATACAAGATACTGAGTAAGGTCCTAGCGGGCCGCCTTCTCCCCTTCCTCACAAAACTGATACACACAGACCAATGTGGGTTCGTACTTGGCCGGAGCACATCCCTCAATACCCACAGACTATATCAAGTAATGTGGGCTCTCCCAGAGCACATTCCCAATGCAGGTTGCCTCTCATTAGATTTGCGCCAAGCTTTTGACACCCTAATCCTGGAATATATGCTAGCAGCCCTCCAAAAATTTGGGATCCCAGACAAGTTTCTGAAGTGGGTGAAACTATTATACACCTCTCTGACAGCATGACCCCGTACAGGGCACACATCTCAAGCTCATATACGATACAAAGGGGTACATGGCAGGGATGCCCATTGTCTCCCATACTATTTGTGCTTGCCTTAGAACCTTTAGCGCAAAAACTACGCAAAGATGCAGGGGAGTGGGGTATACCAATTGGGCAGACAACACACGCCCTATGTCTGTACGCCGACGATATTATACTGTATGCTAGTGACCTAAAATGGGGGTTCCAAACTGTCGCACAAATCTTCACCCAGTTCCACAAGATTTCTGGCCTAGCCATAAATTTTGACAAATCCCTCGCTTTCCCCTTTCGGGAGAACACTCCACCCAAAACTGTCCACTTTGGAGGAGAGGAACTGGAGGTAGCCTCAGATACCTTCAAATACCTAGGAGTGTGAATATACAGAATACAACAAAACACTCTAGATGGGAATGTACAGAGAGTGATTGCTTCCCTGCAATCCCAGACAGCGTTCTGGATATCTCTCCAGCTGTCAGTAACAGGACGCCTGGCTATAGTGAAAATGGTCATGCTGCCAAAGGTTCTTGATTATTTTACTACTCTCCCACTAGTGATCCCCCCACAGTTTTTAAATTATTGAACTCTATATTGCTGGAGCTAATATGGGGTACAGGGAGGCGTCGAGTCAGCTTAAGAAAGCTCCAACTGCCAGCAGACTCAAGTGGTTTGGGGGCCCCTGATTTCAGGGCCTATTGTATGGCGAGTCAACTACAATGGCTTGCCTACTGGTTAGCAGGATGCAATTTGCAGGAAATTGCATTCACACCTGCGATTATTGCGCGAGGTGCACTACACACCTTACTATATCCTAGGAGGTCCACACTAGCCGCAACCTGACCATTGCTAAAAGTGGCATATATTACTGGAAAAAGGCATTAAAATATACAACACCTACATTACCCTATGTGCCTAATATTCCACTGCTGGGACTCCCTACCCTGCAGGTATAAAAATGCAGCACCAGCTTACTAAATGTGAAATTAAGGGAGTGACTACTGTCGGAGCATTATTCAATGAGGGTCCTCTACTGAGTCATGCCAATTTCATTCATGAACAAGGTCTCACTAATACACTGTTCCTACCACATGCCAGCATACCACAATATGTCACAATATTTCAGGCATGAATGGGCCCCTAAGGAACTAGAGCCACCCACGCATGAATCAGTACACTTGCTACATCTGATTGGAACAGGTCGACATCTGAGAAAGTGGTTATACACAGGCATAAGGGCGCACATATCCTCACCCCTAAACACGTTGCGGGCAAAGTGGGATGCGGATATAGGGGAAATCTTCACAGATAAAGACTGGGCGTCTATCCTTGCCTACCCAAAGGTAGTCTCTCGCAATTCACGTTTTAAATGTATACAATACATGATTACCCAGAGAGTGTACCTTTCGCCGCACCGACTGCATGTGATGTTCCCTGAAGCAGGGGCAAACTGCCCTAGATGCATGGACAAGATGCCGACTTCATCCATATGATGTGGTCCTGCCCCGCATTATCCTCATACTGGGCACAAATAGCCCACTCACTATGGGAGGCGGTGGGTGGACACACATGGGATATGGCAGAGAGCAGTCTGCTAGGTCTTTACCCACGCCCTAAGGGGTATAAAGTGCAGGCGAGGTTTGCAGATCTAGCGCTCATATTAGCAAAATGTCTTATCACTCACCGTTGGAAATCAGCAAGACCATCAACCTGGACTGCTTGGAGAGAGGAGCTAGAACACTGGGGCCAGGCAGAAGGCGGGGTGATACAAAGGGAAGAAAAGTGAAGGTTATGTAAAGTTCCTATTGCCATGTCCTGGGATGCATTACTGGAATCCTTCAATCAATCAATCAATCAATCAATCACGGCATTTATAGAGCGCGCTACTCACCCGGGAGGGTCTCAAGGCGCTGGGGGAGGGGGTAAGTTACTGCTCGAACAGCCAGGTCTTGAGCTGCTTCCTGAAGGAGAGATGGTCCTGGGTTCGCCGAAGGTGAGTGGGGAGGGAGTTCCAGGTCTTGGCTGCCAGGTAGGAGAAGGATCTTCCTCCGGCGGTGGCTCTGCGGATGCGTGGTACGGTGGCGAGGGCGTGGCTGGTTGATCGTAGCTGGCGGGTGGGCGTGTAGAAGGTCATGCGGTCATTGAGGTACTTGGGGCCCAGGTCGTGGAGGGCCTTGTGTGCGTGGGTGAGGAGTCTGAACGTGATTCTCTTGCTGACGGGGAGCCAGTGCAGGTCTTTCAGGTGTCCGGTGATGTGGCTGTGTCGGGGGATGTCCAGGATGAGTCGTGCGGAGGCGTTCTGGATGCGCTGGAGTCTTTTTGAAGTTTGGCTGTGGTTCCGGCGTAGAGGGTGTTCCCATAGTCCAGTCGGCTGGTGACGAGTGCCTGGGTGACGGTCTTCCTGGTTTCAGTGGGGATCCATCTGAAGATCTTGCGGAGCATGCGCAGGGTGTTGAAGCACAAAGATGAGACGGCGTTGACTTGTCTGGTCATCGACAGGGAGGAGTCCAGGATGAAGCCCAGGTTGCGTGCGTGGTCCGTTGGCTTGGGCGCGGTGCCCAGGGCCGGGGGCCACCAAGAGTCGTCCCAAAGCTCTGGACAAGGATGAACCCCACAGGCGTGCAGACGCCTCACTCACGGCAACACCAGTAAATTAGCCACATCCTTTGACACACACATAGCAGAGGGGAGGAACAACAATTGGGAAGGGGAAGATGGAAGTAAGGCTCATATAATATATCTGACCACCTTACAACATTCCAGTGACGCAAAGTGGATGCCTACATAATGTGTACACTTGACGCAAGAGATAGGCGAGGGTTCACTATTGGTCCCTTACACAACTGGTTAGTAGAGAGACTGCCCCGCTAGTTTAGTTCCAAGGGGGTAGGGGGTCGTTTGGTTGATAAGGGTATACTATAACAGAGAGCTGTAACATCAGATATGGGTCCTTCGGACACGTTCACAGATAGCCCTCTAGCAGTTTTTCTTACCAATTGCAGAACTGACGCCTGTAATATGCTCACAAACGCACATTACCAATGTATAATGTTCAGAATAACACTGTATGCTACACTGTGCTTAAAAAAAACATGCATGTACTATGACTGCTTGTACATGCTCAATACTGTACTCACAATAAAACTCAATAAAATCTGTTTTAAAAAAAATGGTGGGATGCTCTGGCTGATCTCTGCAGTTCTTCTCAGCCTCCTCAGTGCTGCTCTTCCAGACAGGATGCAACACACCAAGGCCATGGAGAATGAATGGACCCAGCCGCCACCACCTCACTCCCACTGCCTTATTGATGCTTGCAGTGAAGCAGGAAATCCTTGGGTATTGGGCACGCATGACTCAGTCCCAAGACATAAACGCATGCCACTCACACCCAATCAGCTGGTAACATGACATGTCAGCTTGAACATGGTCTGTTTCATGCCATGAGCTACGGTTAAAGTGGCAAGCACACAGGACCTCATGGAGCAAGGCCTGGGGGGTATACCACCCCTACTTATCGTGCTGAATCTGAAAGATCTGAAAATATTAGCTTATCCAAGACAGAGGGCCTGATTCACAAAGGTAAACTTATACTTTCGTGAAAGTTTAGGATTGTTTGATATTGACAAAGGGATTTACGAATAGTATCTTTATGAGTGCGAGTCTCCGCACACAAAAAGATAGGACAGTCCTATCTTTTTATGTGCGGAGACTCCGCACTCATAAAAATACTACTTGTAAATCCCATTGTGAATAGCAAACAATCCTATACATACACAAAAGTGTAAGTTTACCTTTGTGAATCAGCTCAGTGTGTAAATCAAAAAAAGAAAGAAGAAAAAATAAACAACATAAGGCATATATGCCAACATTTTGGAAGAAGTAAGTGGGAGATTTAAAAATAAATAATCTGGAGAATGCATTTCCTCGATTGACTTCTATTAAAGCAGATGCAATTTCAGGTGGAACACAGCCAAAATAAAGCCATTTTTGGCTTTAAAAATTGGGGGTCTACTACTTGGATCCAGTCTGCCTTTGCTTGCAATTGTACTAATATCGTAAGGGCTAATGACCAGATTTATCACTGGATTGCGTTGCCCTTGTGTCATGCATGGTGTGCAAGGGCAACACAATCCTTAAGTCAGATTTACCAAGCTACGCAATGCCACCTTGCGTGGCGCTGCATTGCTTGGTAAATCTGGAGTAGCGCAAAACAGTGTGAGTTGCTGCCTTCTGTTGCTCTGCCCTAGGAAAGCGCTCCATGGGTGGAGCGTGGATTTGCCCACAAATCCATCCATGGATTTTGGGGCCTTCCCAGACTTACTAAGACTGGCAAACCTGGGAATGCCTCAATATGCTATGCCTTCCCGAAAGAGGTGCAACAAGGAGAAATATTTTCTTTATTTCTCATCGTTTTGCTGCCTACTTAGAAAGAGGAAACAGCCTCAAAGGATTGTTTTTGTGCAGGAATATCTCCCTGCCAGCACCAAAACAATCCACCCTTGCACCATGACGCAGGGGTGTCTGCGTTGGCATTAGGCTGCACTTAGTGCCCCAGAGCAAGGAGAGAGCAGGAATGAACCATATCTTTATAGAAATGGTGCATTCCTGCCCTCTCTAGTTGACGCAGTGCAGCATGTTGTCTTGCTGTGTTGCTCTGCGTCAAACTTTGATAAATCTGGCCCTAGGTCTTTAGGCATCACATCTATTCAAGTTCCCAAAATATTAAGAAAAAGCCAAACATTTGGCGAAGACTAATGTTACAACTGTTCCATCACTGAGGCCATGAGACTTAAAGAACTAGAAGTAGATAATGTGGCTGCTGCACAAAGTGCTGTATCCAGTAGTGCGCAGTTGTATGCTGAAAGTGTGCCCTCTATAGAAAGTGGAAATGTTACGACTAAAACAGATTGGATCTATGCAGACATTTGTAGTGCTCCAGTTAAAGGGTAAATTTGCCAAACTCTAAAACTATGCTATGAGGACTCACCAATTAATATTAATCAGTTGCTTATTATTTATTCCAGTCCGTGCCACAGTTGTATATCTTGACATCTGCAGATATTGATAATGTTTCCTTTTTGGGTGATACTTGTACCAAACATAGGATCACTTCTAAGAGCTAGGTTGCAGTATAACAATTTTGTATGGTCTCACAGACATAAGATTCTGGCATTTGGCTACTAACTTACAAATATCACCCATATTCTGCTTCAGAAAAGTTGACAAATGGTTATTCCAGAGATGAGTCATTAGGTAAGTGAGATGGATATCCCTCGTTGTTAGGCTCCGGTAAGCTGCAGCAGAAACTGAAGGTTTCTTGCTTCCATATCTCTGTTCATTTGTTGGACAATGAGTTTAAACCAGAGTATTAAAGTCATTGAGGATGAGAAGTACCCTTCTATCTCCATTTTCTGATGCAAGTAACACTGTTGATTTGCAAACATTATTTGCCTTCATAAACAGAAGATCCACTGCTCCCTAATAATTGAAAGAGAATTATACCTTCTTAATTTCCTGAAAACTTAAGGGTGTAAAAAAACAACTTGATTGTCCAGATGTTTTGATTTATGTCTTACAGTATGAAGTTACAATGTTCCAGGAAACCTAGGTGGTTGAGAATTATTTTCTACCTGGATATCAAGTATGCTCTTGGTACACTGTGGCTCAGGATAGGCAGCTTACAACCATGCATTAAATTAGATACTGAATGAAGGGCTGAAATTATGTATACCGGCATGTTCACAGCAACACTTCTCTCTGAACTGAAGCCTAACAGTTATGCTCACTCTGATTTCCTACAAATGATAAATAATCAAGTCTTATATTCCCCCTAGTCTTACAGGGGACCTGCCCATGAATAGCCAGCTTGAAATGATCTACCCAAGGATTCAATCAAGTTAATGCCCTGGGCGGTGGATTGTAATGCAAGAAGCTAATCTTATGACACCTTACACGAGTTTCCTAGATTACTACTTATGAACTGAGTCATTCAGTTATACAAGAACGTATACAGTGCAGTCGCAACGATAGCAAAAAATTGAGCTAAGTTCCCCCACAACCAGAAAACAAGGTGTGGAAAAACCTGACTACTCGAATCAGGCGGAGGAGAATTCCATGAGGTAATTCTGCTCCGCCTGACTCATAATCAGGGCCTATCACAGGAATCTGGACTGATCTCAAGTTGAGATGGTGCACCATCTCTAAAGAGCTAGCTCTGAATCACTTGGATTTCACATTCATAAAGAGATAACAACTGCAACACAAGGTCCCTCCAAGGATTATTTTAGCTTTTGTCTGAATTAGTTTTAAATCCTAAATTTAAAGACTGATTTGCAAGATTTCAATATCTATTTTACATCACCTGATCTAATAATGACCAATATGAAATTCAAGTAGCAATTAAAAAATAGGGAATTGTAAAGAATCTTTCTTAAGGTATTTTTATGTAAAGGGAGCTTGAAGACATTGTCCACATAGTCAGGGACTTTGCTACTTGTTTTATAAAGATATTTACCTCCTCTGACCATTTATCAATGCATCGTAAATCAGTGCATGAATTGAGTTTATGAATTTTAAGATTTTTAGTTTTTCTTTTTTAAATTAAGTCTTTTTGAAAAATTGAATCTTGTGGGTTTGCTGGAAACTTCCTTGAATGTCTATCTATTACTGTGATGTAGAAATAATTATTTTAGGGACTAATTTATGGCTTGGTGGATATAGTACACTAAACTTAGAGGTGTCCACCGGCCCAGAGGTCATCTCTATACATTGAAAGGAGTGGCTGTAACAGCTGTTCCTTTCAAGGTACAAACGTTTTGGTGGACGACCAGTATGGATTCTGATGGATGTTTACCAACCTTTCGCCAAAGTTTTTGTTTATCAGAAACAAACTCCCAAACTAGTGGTTTGTTTCTGAAATACAAAACTTTTTACCCAGGGTGACGGACAGAAAAAGAAGACATTTCACTGTTCTCCTTAAGTAAGGCGAGTAGTAAAATGCCTTCGCTTTTGCCTTTGCCCTACTCTGTCGAGCCATAAGAGGAAGCTTTCTTTCAAGAAAAACCACGGAGGCTCCCTGTCCACTAAAACTCGAAATCAGGCCCTTAGATTCAAAGTAATTTCTCTACGTTTGTAGATATTTTTTATATCGAACATAAACATACAATTTTAATAAAAAATAAAGGAAAGAGGTTTGGCTTTCTCCTTAATAAAGATCTACATTAAGGAAGAAGCTGACCTCAGTTGTCCTCATTTTACTGGCTTCTCCTGCACCATGTGCCATTCCACATGCACACTCCCATACCCACCTCACTCCCCCATGCACCTCACACACCCAATCACTCAACACACATGACCACACACAACGACCCCCACACTACACCACATACCTCCCTGTCCTATATATTCCTCAACACTTGCTCTCTCACTAAGTATGCCACAGAAACTTGGGATCTGCTTCACAGCCACTCACCGGACCAGCTCTTCCTGACCAAAACCTGCCTGTCTCTCTTGTTGGCTCCCGTCATTTCCACAGCCATCCCCCTGACACAAAATTGCAAGAATGGACAAGACAAACAGACTCAGAGGCAGAATCACTATCATCTTCAAATAATCCATCCAATGCTCCTCTACCTCGGAAACCACCACAAGCAACATGGAATATTTGACCTTCAAACTCCTCATCCCTACCAGCTACACCCTGAGAGGCACACCCTCCTACCACCCTCCTAACCACACACCAGCCTCGAAAGCACCATCGCAGACTTCATCGCCCCCCTGATCCTCGACAGCAACACCCTCATCCTCTTTGGTGATGTACACAGCATCTGGAGGACCTCATCAGTCCCATTACAAACCAACCTCCTCGAGGACCTGTCCAACCTCAGACTCACCCAGTGAGTGCATGGCCCCACACGCACCCCCAGACAACTACTGTACCCCATCGTTGCCTGCTTTAACAACATCACAGTAGACCAGCCCACACCAATCACTTGGTCCGACCTCACCCTCATTGTCTTCAGCGTACACCTCCCACACCAGTGCAGAAACACCATCACCAAATGTTCATGATGGGACCGGAGAAGATCTCAGAAGCATCCTGGTCTTCCGAACTCCTAAACCACTGATCCGGATACAACAATAACTTCCTCTAATTCATCTCCAACTTCAACACCCGATCACCACCTCCGCAGATAGCCTCATGCCTCTCAAAGCCAACAAAGCCACACAAACCAGACTGCAAGCAAGCTGGTACATAGTAGAGCCCAGACTCTCCCAATGTCACTGCAAGTAATTGTGCACAGATGGAGACAAAGTCAAAACAACACTAACAAGAGAACCTAAAAATCCCCCCTCAAGTGTTACTATCAGAAAATTAAAGCCGTCAAATGCTCCACGCTCACTGACCGCATCGAAGCAGCATCAACAATAGCAACAAAATCTTTGCCATAGTGAAATACTTCATCTCTCTGGCAGCAAGCTCCACCAGTATAACCCACTCTCAGGAACTCTGCACCAAGCTGTTCCTGTACTTCAGCAACCAGATCACCAGAATTCACAGAAACTTCAAGCCCCAACCACACCTTTCTATCCTTGCAGCCCTCCTGCCCATCTCTACCAACACCCAGAGGACCGCCCTGGTCCACCATCACTACTGAAGAAAGCGCAATGACCATTCAGTCCATACACTCTGGGGCACCCTTGAACCATTGTCCTCACCACACCTTCATCAAAGGACTGGACCCCATCAGCGCAGCCCTCACACTAAACGTGAAACATCTCAGCCACCTGCCAGGATGTCTGGAAACATGCCTCTGTACTTCCTCTCCACGAGAAATCCTCAGCAGATCCAAAGACGTTAGACAACAACCAGCCTATCTCTCTGCTAACCTACCTGGAAAAGTCATGGAAAAGATGATAAACAAATACCTAGCCACACACCTCACTGATAACCACCTCTTTGAAACCACTCGATCTGGATTCAGGCCCAGCCACAGTACAGAGACTGCACTCATTGCAGCCACAGACTTCATGCAGATGATCATGGCAGAGGTGGCCCCACAGCCCTTGCTCTACTGGATTTCTGCAACCATAGACACAGTCTCCCACCCCATCCTTATCCAACAAAGGCATCCAAGGTCCCACACTTTGCTGGGTTTTCTCTTTCCTGACATGATGCACCCAGTCGGTCAGCTTGGCCTCCTCCACCCCGGATGTCATTAACCTTATCTGCAGAGTTCTACAAGTATCCTTGCTCTGCCCCACTTTGTACAAGATTGCATGAACCCCACTAACCATCATCAACGGAGCCCATGGAATCCTATGCTGAATGTCACCCAGCTCATACTCTCCCTCTCGGACAAGACACCAAACACCCGGACCAATTTCTCCACCTAGTAGTAATCTTCGGCAAAGACACCTCACTCTGGGACTTCATCTCTTGGCCTGCCAAACTCAGGCTCATGCCCCTTCCAGCAACCCATGAAAAGAACCTCGGAAAAGTAATTAACAGCCAACTCACCATGACCGGCCAGGTGAAAGCAGTCTCCATCTCCTGCTTCCATTGACTCAAGATGCTCAATGAGATCTTCACATGACTCCCCATCAACACTCACTGAACCGTCACCCAAGCCCTTATCACCAGTGAGCTAGACAGTGCCAATGCACTCTATACTGGAATCAACGCTCAACTGACCAGATGAGTCAAGATCAAATAAACCTCATCTGGCACCCTCAACCTCACACCCCGCACTCACATCAAAGAGCTCCACTGGCTCCCAATCCATAAACAAGCACTCTTCAAACTCCTCACACACACATACAACAGTGACCCAACACATCGCACAAACTTCCACTAACCTACCAGATACGTCTGCATAGCCAGATTTCTACTTGCCCACACACTCTACATACGCAGAACCAGTTAGTGGTCTTGCCTTCTAAATTCCTCCCAAAGCCTAGAATGAACTGGCCCGTATATCAGCGCTGCTCTCTGAGTTCTTGAATTCCGCAAGAAACTGAGGGCCTAGCTCTTCACCTAGCCCCAAATCTGGCTTGGCCCATACAACTCTTGCTTTATGATAGCCTCCAGACTGAGTCGTGCACTATACAAATACACATAACATAACGTGAGGCTAATCAGGAAAATTATTCCCTTAATACCTCAGAAGAAAAGGGCTATTTAATTGGGAAAGGGATCCTCTCCCGGATCGAGTATTCAAATGTATATATTATCTTGGCCTCCCTGCTGGCACTATCTTAAAATTTCAAACAGTCCAAAAAATAGCCATCCAGGTGGTCTATAATGTTTATACAGAGAAGAATGGAGGATTGTGCCTTTTCAAATTCGAATGTATTTTTGATAAATGATTTCCAAGCGTTCTTTGGTGATTTTCAAATGCATAATATTTATTTGGATTCTCATGCATAGGACACAAAACAAGGTAAAGAAACAGCCGACACGTGTTTCGCCCATATGGCCCATCGGCCGAGGACTTTTTCAAGGCAGGGTTCGTGGCAGTCTATAACTGCTGGTGTGCCCTGCTCCTCTGTTTGTTCATGGGACCGCAGAGACCTGTTCACCTGACTTCTGGATACACGACTGTCTGCCACGAACCCTGCCTTGAAAAAGCCCTCAGCCGATGGGGCATATGGGCGAAACACGTGTCGGCTGTTTCTTTACCTTGTTTTGTGTCCTATGCATGAGAATCCAAATAAATATTATGCATTTGAAAATCACCAAAGAACGCTTGGAAATCATTTATCAAAAATACATTCGAATTTGAAAAGGCACAATCCTCCATTCTTCTCTAGACTTACCCTATAATGGCTTTTGGGTGTAGCCATTTGTGAGGAATGTGCCACCACTAAGACTGGGCCCTGACAATTGTAGCACATAAACCCAGATTTCCCCACCCATTACAGTTATCTATAATGTTTATACAGTTTACCGGGTGTTGAGAGATACACCAAGAGTTACATTGGTTCCCAGTCAGTCAAGGGCTTCATTTAAGAATCTGTATTTTGCTGATTGAGCACTTTATGGTCTTGGACCTGCATGCATCCAGGCCAAATGTCAGTGCTAGGCACCATCTTGTTTCTTGCGGTCTAGGATTTGCTGACATTCTCGATTCCTAGCTTTAAATCTGTGTTGATATCAACTTCATGAATCACTGAATGGGTCTGGTGAGCCAGAAGCAGAGATGCACTGAATGGGATGAAAAAGGAGGACAAAAAGGGCCAGAACCCGGGACAAGGCCTTAAGGCTCTATGTTTTCTTCTCATCAGTTTGCAACAAGCATTGGGTCATTAGGCAATGACAAATGGTAAATAGAGGAAAACATGGTTTTGGTGCATTTGGGAAGGATAACACACTCCTTCGATGGTTAATGATCTGGCTGTCCCTTTAAGATGTGGACCTCAGGGAAAGTCCTGCAAAAAATGACACACAAAGGCATGGTGACAAAGGAAGTCTTTTCTGATGGAATGACTAGTTTGGTTAATAGTTGGCCTAAAAGAGTTGTATCATGGTGCAAGAGGCCATTGCAAATGGATACTTTTGAGGGGGCAATAAACCAGAGTAGCTTTGTTTACAACCATACCTTCCTGGGGCACTTGGCCAGAAGATAAGCAGCTTAAAAATTAATTTTGCAGGAAAATGTGCCCTCAGAAGGAAGGGAGAGTACAAAACTCACCACACGGAATAGATGGCTAGAAAGGGGATATAGACCCCTTGGAGAACATCTGCAAATCCTGTATTACCAAACAGATACATGGTATCTCCCTCACCCTTTTCATTTACCTTTTTAGAGCTCTGTCTTTATAAAGTCTCTTAAGAATCTACTCTTGACCCTCTCCGTTTAATAGATACACATATTTCTCTTCTGTCATTTCCAATGTGAGAGAAATTAGATTATTGGTTGAGGGGGGTGTAAAGTAAACCCTGCTCAAGCAACAACCACAATCCTTGTCAGGGTGCTCCTCAAAGGTCACTTTGTACTCTGTACTTCACCCTCTGGTAGCTTAGCGCAAAGCAGTCAGGCTTAACTTAGAGGAAATGTGTAAAGTATTCAAGTAGCACACAAACAGTAATAAAGTGAAAACACAGCACAAGAAAAACCCCACATCAATTTAGAAACGTAGGATACATTTTATTAAATAAAATAGACCAAAATGACAGACATCCAATCAGTAGAACTGGAGATTTGCAATATCAAATTTATAATGCTATAAAGGTCTCCAACCTTTTCTGTAGTGAGAGCTACTTCTGCTCATGGAAAATTTTCCTGAGCTACTAGCAAATTTTATAATTGTAAAAAAGTGACTACAGTACACTATGACCACTCTAATCAGAATTATCAGTAGTTACCACCCAAGTATTCCAGGTGCGGTTACCAGCAGAAAAGGTGGGAAAACGTTCATCAATTTAAAATGCCTCCACCTGACTTATTTTTTTAATTTTATTTATTTTACAGAGTTTTATATAGCGCGAACTTGACCCGAATCGGGTATCAGAGCGCTTTACATAGCACCACTTGCATTACATAGGACATATTCATTTTTTTTTTGTTAGGCACTTATGAAGTAACATTCAAATCTTGGCATGCCCTACGGCACAAAGGACAGAAGTACAGCAGTAGGTCTCACCAGCTCAGCTTGAATTAGCATTCATCAGTTTCTGAAAATGCACATTTTTCTATCAAATACCACTCTCTACTGTGGGTAAACAAACTCAATTTTTGATGAGAAAACCCAGAGACCATATATCAGTCATGACTAACCCTGGGCGTCGGAGCGCTACGCGAGCTACGCGTAGCTACTCGAGCGTGCATAGCTGCTTGTCGCGCCCGTTCGCGATGCGTTTTTCTTCTTCAGGAATGCGTTGTGCGTGTTCGGGACGCTGTTTGCGTGCTCGGGGGCGCGAACTTACCCATGCGGTCGCCTATGGGCGCGGCCATTTTGTTTTTCACTTGTCCCGCTCGTTCGCGATCCCTTATTTCCTGTTCCGGGTCGCGTATAGCGTGCTCGCGATGCGCATTCCATGTTCGGGAATGCGTTGTAGGTGTTCGCGACGTTTTTTGCATGCTCGGGGAGAAATATCGCGCGAACTTACCCACGTGGTCGCGATGGGCGCGGCCATCTTGTTTTTCACTGTATGCTATGGTTCTGGGCCTGCTTTTCTATCCTCCCTCAATCTTTGCAATCCTTAGTTTTTACACTGTTTTTCAATTTTTCTTTATGTCTTATCTATCTCTCTCTCTGCCTAAGTCTATATTTTGCATTTTTTTCTACTTTTTACTGTGTTTTTTTAACTTTTCGACTGTTTTATATAACTTTCTTCTTTAAGCTCCTACTTCTTCCCCTAACTTTATTTTTCCCTTCTAACTTTTCTTTTCCGCCTCCTCCCACCCCAGAACCATGGTGAAGGGTAGCAGCAGCAGCAACGGCTCGAAGGGCAAGGCGCGTGCGCCCAAGAGCCGCCTGCCTTGCGGCAGACTGTGCCCTGCAGGGTGCAAGCCCGCCAGCTTTTTAGTGAGGCGGAGGTGGCCGCCCTTGTTTTTTTTGTTCAGCGCCACCGCCCCTTGACCTTGGCAGCAGGCGGCAGGCCAGGCTCCGGGTACCCGACCCAGGAGCGTCACCGCTGGTGGGCGAAGGTGCGCCGGGCAGTGTTTCGCAGCTCAGGGGTCCGGCGCACCCATAACCAGCTGGCCCACCGGTGGTCAGACATCCTCGACCGGGAGCAGGACCTGTTGGACCTGCTAGGTGTCGAGGTCATGGGGCTTGGTGAGTAGCTAATATATATAGTAGTATAAGTATTGTGATTTGTGTATACATTTTTACAAATAACAAGAATACTGCTGCTTACATTGCAGGTAAATTACGTTTCAAAATCTTCTGTGATTGTAGGACACAGGTGCTGGGCGCTACTCTTACTTGTTTGCAACTTTGCGCTCGCTTGTCATTATTATGTAAGAGTTTACTTTAGAGAACTTCAGTTAGGTAATGCTATTGCTAGAGAGACTCTAGTCCTTCCTTTGTCCTCCTGTCAAATAGTGGTGGATGGATTGATAGTTTGATACAAGGTTTAGTTACTATTAGTTGATAATTTGTGAGCGGTCTGCGTGACGCATCCTCTGTCACTGAGTGCTGCTTACCCCAGTCCTTAGTAGAACCTTTTGTAGTTTGTTTAGTGAGTGGTAAGCTTAGCAGTGTCAGTCAGCTGCAGAACATCAGACGCAACCAACCAACAATTTGGTGTATGCATTATGCACCAATTTATGCATGTGTCCTCCTTCTCATCTATGCATTTTTGAGGGCTAAAAAAAATGGAAATGCAGACTTAATGAACAATTGGCCCGCTTGGAATAGGTGGGCTAGGTCAGGTGGTACTTAGGCTTAGTTAGTGTTCTGGATTTTATTTGAATCAATCAGATAGGAACACTGAATTAGTGTTCCCAAATAAGTAGACTGTCCGTGAATCCCGCAAGCCAGTAGTCGATCGGATTAGATAGGTCAATTTTATTGCAATTTTTGTTTCCTAAAACGTTTTTTGAGCGTTTTTTTAGATAATTTATTTGTTTCACAGCAATCATTAATGTTTGTGTCTTTCTTTATTATATCTTACATGATCACTGATCTGCAGCACCCAGGGGCAAGAAGACGGGGTCCGAGTCGGCGGGACAACCACCAGAGGACCGCTCCTCTACTGAGGGCCCTGCTGCTGGTCCCAATAAGTCCTCCAGTGGTTAATATTAACATTTATATTGCCCTAACTTTTACTGCACCTTATTTTTTCAGAACTATTAATTATGGTTCCACTCCCTTATTCTATTTTTTACAAAAGATTCTTTGATCTTGACTTGACTATCTGTTTCTAAATTCTGGTTATCCCTGCCTCTAAGTTCTAACTGCCTCTTCTATGCATGTCTGTACTACTACTATTAGTCTGTCGCTAAGCTTGCCCAGTTTGCATTGCCACTCTTTATTGTACGGTTTTGAATAAAACTCAGATTGACCAATAGCTGAGTCCAGTCCTTTCGGTTGTCCTCTTCTAGGCTTCTTAATCTTGAGGCTTAGACAATTACCACAAACAAAATGCCCAACCAGATATTTGACTATTTTTGATAGGATATAGTACATACTACTACTGATGTGTGGATTCTGCACAGCCCCATGCAGAACTATGCACAAGGAAATAGGATGTTGGTGATGGGAGTTTGTAACTTGGACGTTCCTCACACCTCAGTCAGAAGTGAACCCACAATCCCCTGAACGACTAGCTATAGTGTCTCATTAGGTCCCCGAACCCCCACCCGAAGATACCCAATGATTACACAACCCAGAACATAACACCCTTTCGCTCACTCACTCGTGTAAGTCCACCACCTACCACCACACCAAATACCACAGAGTCTATGTGTAAGTTCAAAAGGTTTATTTTCAACTAACAAGCTCAGTATGTTGTTCTATAAAATTCAGTGTACTCCAGCCAGCTCCAACAGCAAAATGCATAAGATTAAAACAATAAACATTGTTACAACAAGTGCATGATGATAGAAGACAAAAGATCTGTGCGAATTCTGGGAGACTCCTCACCGTAGAACGTAGAATTACTGGTTACATGCATCATTCATAAGCTCTGCAAATCTCTGGTTCGTAGAAGGAAATCTTCTGCCTGAGAAAAATGGTGCGCGTTAGATAGTATAATGCAAGCATTTCTCAGTCCTGCCAAAAAAGTGTAACATGTTACTTATGGCTAAGCAATACGGACTAACCGAACTCCATAACAAAGTGGCTTGTTTTTCGACCTCTTGTACGCAACGCTCAGACAGTAGCTGTATGTGCTCATGTGGGCTCAAAAGGCGTCTTACTGTTACTGCACAACAAACTGCGAGGTAACATGCGCAAAAGACATGAAGCGAAAAATGGTTGCATGGCTCAGGCTAACTTTGCAAAGAGTAGAGTATAGTATAATAAATAATGACCCTAGGGACCATAACACTACTAGTGTCTACTGACTCTAGTACCCGATTTGGACTAGTGAATGTGATGTATAATATGTATGTATTAACTTTTTTTTTTCAATCTTGCTAGTGAAAAAGAATAAATAGGGGGAGGTGTACACAGGCATCTAAAAATGTGTCATGTTTTTATCTAGGCGTAGTAGCGACCACCAGTGCCGGCAGGGCCAGCGGCGATTCGACCATTCCGGAGGGGGCAGGAGATGCGGCACCTGCAGGAGCTACAGGGGGTGAGCCTTCAGCAGTGGCGGGCGGTGGTAAGTTATATTCATTACTTATTGACATTGCACTAGCTGGAAGGGTGTTGAGTGACTTCACTCACTGTACTGTTTTTGAGACTTATTAGGTATGAAGTTGTAGTGAACATTATACAACAGTTGAAGAAGAGAAGACACCCTTTACTTAGCATTAGCAATGCAGTAGCAATAGCATTACCAGCGTGACTTGATTAACCAATGGCCTCTTCTATCTGACTCCAACTCAGCTGTGAAAGTTTTATGGAGGAGACTAAAAGTCAGATCAGATGACCTTGATGGATGTGTTGAACAAAAGGGAAAGAAGGGAGGAAGGAGGAAGGACGGGCGAGATTTAATATGATGACTGGCAGAGAAGGATACGTTGGAAGCATGGATAGGTGGCTGATAGGAATCAGATGCATGTGTTGTTGAAGGATGGGTGGAAGGTGAAAGAAGAATGGATGCCTGCCTGGGTGGGCGACACAGTATGGGTGGATACTGTGGATAGCAAGAATCATCAGCGGTGTTCGGGTGAAACTCTAAGCCAAGGCAAGCAACGGAGTGAGTGGACGCATGGGTTGTTGTTGGTGAAACAAAGTAAGGTTTGTGGAGAGATTAAGAAGAATGATTGACATTTACTTAGAATGGATGGATGCCTGTATGTATTCATCATAGACAGCATAGGTGGAGACTGTCACGGGATGCACAGTTTTAGTTTTAAGGGAATGTAAAAGAAACCGCGCCACAGTAGCAAAGCCGATGTGGGAAAGGGCAGTGTGGGGGGTAGCAGTAAACAATGTATTATGCGGCCAAATACAGGTAACTTTACTGTAAACATAAAAATAAATAAAGCGAATTTCATTGTGCGCACTGCACCGCCAAAAGCGATGCAGTGGGCGCAACAAAATTAGTTTTATTTATTTATATGTTTACTTACCTGTAATTGGCAATAATCCATAGTTTACTACCCCCCACCCTGCCCCTCCCTACATCACCGCCCGGCAGCACTCCCCGAGTCTCACCACCAACCGCTACTGACCTTATGTCGTCGTCCCATAAAAGCAATGATCATTGGATCAGATATATAATCTGCCTTTTTGTAGTAGCCAGGGCACTGTCAAAGTGAAATTGACCAATTGCCCTTCATGTAACAGAGAGAGTATGGCCAGTGCCACCCGTAATAGAAAAATACGAGCTTCCCCACCTGCAGACAGTAGTAAATCAAACTAACGTGAGTCTGCGTCATGACTCGTATGTTTGTCTTGGGTGCAAGCATAGATGACCGAGCTGGCATGCCGGCTACAACCAGGTTATGTCATTTCGCTAAACTAGTAGAGATAAGAAGAAGACTGGTGTACTGTGTACTGGAGTCCATAGTGCTAGTATAATGCCTGAAACTCCCACAAATGTTACAGGCCGAGGAAGTGGGAGGATGGATAGATTATTACCAGAAATGTTATGTACTGTGCTTCTTGCTAGTGCTACTGTGCCATTATGTGTTGAATTAATTTTGTGTTACTGTTTTGCTAAGAGTACTGGTTACAACAATATTCTTTTTCTTTCTTGATATAGATAGTACTCCTTCCCAAGACAAACCATCCCGGAAGGAGTTGGCAGTCAGGGCCCGGCGCCGGAAACTGGAGGCCATCTGTGAGGAGTACCGGCGGCTGGTGGCTCAGGCGGAGGAGGAGGAGGCGGCAGCAGCTGCAGCCTCGTCCGATGCCCCGGGCCCCAGCCAGGCCAGACCTCCAGTTGTACGGCGCCGCGGTCTGGCAGCCGCCCGCCGCCACAATTCTCTTGCAGCCAGCACTGCTGTCCCCCACCCTGGATGCCACTGCAGGGCATTTCGACGCAAGATTCTCCTCCGGGTGGCACGGCTAGAGGAGCAACTAGAGGAGCGTGTTAAAATTCTGGTGGACAAACACCTTAAAGCCCACCGAATATAACTATAGGACCCTGTTGCATTGCCCCTTTTTTATTCCTTTTGTTGGTGGGTGGGAATTGGGCGTTGGGGTTTCTGGACATTCTTTAGACTTTTTTCGTTTTGGACATTGGTTGGGGTTAGGGAGAGGGGTGGGTCAGGTGTGGGATAGTTTATTTTTGTTAGGGTAATAAATTATATTTATCTAAACATACAATGTTAATGTTTTGTGGGGGTTACTGTTTTACGAATTAACGTCACATGGTTTCCTTGCTGCTGCAGGGCCGCAGCCAGTGTTTGATTTAAATAATCTGCTGATGATGTAACACAAACAGATAGATGCGGTACCCCTCACTGAGTTATTTGTCCTACTAGTACTGTCAGTCTCTCCTCCTAGTCCATTATACCTCCCACCAAACTTATCTTACCTGTGATTGATGATGATTACGTTCGGCACAGCGATGGCTGCATGGTTTCCCAAGAGAATGGAGAAGATGCCATGGTTGTGGTGGTAGTAGTAGAGTAGACACTGGCAGCAGCATTTGCTAAAAAATAAAAAGAGACAGTCACTTGCCTGAAAGCGACTGTGGGAGGAGTAGTAGAACAAGTAAAATACAGTACAGAAGAAGACTGCCAAACAAACAATATTGCATTTGCAACTTCTAAAGTCAAATAAAACATAATGGTGGCGGGGACAGCCTAGTACAAGAAGTTACAAACTGTAGTTGTGTCGAGTGAGTCACTTAACTTAACACAATCGTAATTCGTAACCTTTACTGCTGTGTGGTAGGAGTTTGATGATGAATCCAATCAATGCTGGCAATTAATTATGATGTACTATTAGCCGGTGACGGCTTGCACATAGACTGAGCATGGGTGGGCAAGCAGAAGAAGCTCCTCGCCCTGCCTTGAAATTTAATTAGTGTTGCTTTCACCACATCTGCCCCAGCAAGCGTGTGATCAATTGGTGTACATTTTATGTAGTCACATCACACCTCAATATAAATCACAGCCCGGGGGAAGAGGGTTAGGGTTTGATGAATGGATGGGAAGGGGGTTTGGGGAAAGGTTGGAGAAAGAAAAACAGTACGCATGGACAACAAAAGCAAAGTGCAATCTTGGCAGACGACCATGATCTTATCCAAAAAATCTATAAAGGGAGAAAAAGGAAATGCATGCATGATGATGAAGATAACTTGATGGTTAATGAGTAGTACTTACTAACTCCTACTAGACAATTAGACAGTACAGGGCAGCAGTATATTCTATGCAATTTGCCTTGCCTGTAATATGCCCTCAGAGACCCAAATTCCATGTTGTACTGGGCTTACTTTTAAAAATAGCAAAGAAAATTAAAAAATAGTTGTAGGGATCAATTAGCAAACAAACAACAACACACAACACACAGTCGTAATGATTGAAGAGAAAAAGGATTCCAATTAATTAAAAGATGAATGATGAATGATACTAAAGTTACTATTATCCTGGTCAAATTGTGGAGTTGAATCTCGTCCTTCCTCTTGGTCCTATCTTCCATGGACGCTCCGCACATCAATCTTGGTGGCCTTCCTGATGCAGATTGGTAAGGTAAATGTGAGTTGTGTCTCCCAGTATAGCACAGGGTAAAGGCCGGCCTGTAACGTCTAGATGGAAAAACAAAAGGGGTATTGAAAAATCAATGAATAAAAAAGCATCAATTACGGTGGAGTCCAAGAACAGAAGAGAGAACACTTTCAGACTGAGGCGGCTTGGATATATCGTGTATATTCTGTTTACAGCATTAAGCTACAACAACAACAGGACAGAACAGGCCCACCACAGCACCAGCCCGTCCGTGACCCAACCTCCATTTACCTTAATTTTTGACAGAGCCAGACAAAAGGCATATATACAGCAACTTAGCATTTTCAAAATTAAGTGACAAAATCAATGCGCCGCTGTCAGTCATGACTTGACTTGACTCGACTCCACCACTACATGGACATGTAGGTCTGCTGTGTTTACTTTCTTGTTGAATTGTTGTGTTTATGTTTACCTTATGCCACTTCGTGAGACGCAGTTATTCCTTCAATCATCTTTGATCCAACTGACTGCAAAGATAGTATGATCATCATCATGGTGTGGTACGTGTTGTCCAACTCCAACTCAGTCTGTAGTGACTCCGATTAAGTCCATATTCCATATTAAAAAATTGCAACAGATATTGGCCTGCACCTGCAGTAGTAGGAGTACAATTTGGTTATTAAACAACAAGAAGGGAAACATTGACTGTCACTGACTTGAGTCACTTTGTAGATTAACTAGTAGAGTAGAGTTCGACTTCATGCACAACATCAACAACAAACAACAGCAATCGCTCAGAGTCTGCAAGCATCCAATGCATTCCATCATTACCTGTCTTGCTCTTCTCTTTGGCTGTCAGATCATCAGATGCCTAGTTCTGACAGGTGTGTGTTTTTTTTACGGGGCAGTGGCCTCATCATTACTCCAGTCCACATTCATTTTGAGTGTTAGTCGCTGTTTCGGTTTTCGTCTTATTCATCTGTGGCACTTTGTCACAGTTTAAGTTGCTTCACATGGTCAGCACTGTGATGATGGGCCGCGGCCTGGGTAGCGCTCATTGCTGGTCATTTGAGTTTGCACAAATGTCAGCAAGTTTCTTCGAAGAGTCTTGTCTTTCTCTGCCAAGTACCTTCTGTCCTGACAGTGAGGAGCTTTGGATGCCTGCCGAGGCTGTAGCCTTCGGACAGTGATGAGTTCACTTTTGGATGCCTGCCCAAGTTCTGACAGTGAAGAGTTGTGGACGCCTGCAGAGGCGGTAGCCTTCGGACACTGATGAGTTTTGGCTCGGAAACAAAACGGAGGATAGCTATAGTCACGTTTCACTTCTTATGGAGGGACTGTTAAAGGCAACATTTCTTGTACTCCAATGTCTGGCTTGATGGAAATGTACTAGGGCGAGACAGGAAGATGAAGCAGGACTCTGAAGAGTGGACAGTTAAATGCACAGACGTGCAACTCCAATAGGGAAATAAAAGAGAAGACGGTGGTGATGGATTTGTTGTGATTTGATTTGAACCAGAAAGACAGATACACAGACACATAAAGGAAGGAAGAAAGTAACAATTTGAAAGCCTAGTTGTCAGGGAAGAGGAGCTCGTCCTCAAACTCTGGTGGTTCGGACAGAAGTAGGTCCTGTAACGCACTATTTACGTCATCCAAGTCGCTCTCCTCTTCCTGCTGTGATTCACGTATTTTGTAATCCGGTGGTATAAAGTGCTGATTCATTTTGATCATGGTTAACCTCTCCACGCTTTTGGGCGAGAGACTGGTCCTTTTCGAAGTTACAATGGCACCAGCAGCACTGAAAACACGCTCAGAAGAGACACTTGCGACAGGGAAGCCAGATACTTTATCGCCAGCCTGCTGAGCACTGTCCATTGGCTTCTTTTCCCATACCAATACACCAATGGGTTTCGATCCATGAAGACCTCTGTTGGGTCATCCAGATAGTCCTGGACCGTCCGCTCAATGTTCAGGGGTGCTCCGATGTGCTCGGCCTCTTTTGCCTTTGCATCAGCACTGGACTTACCATACCCCTGCCGTAGAAACCAATCAGTTGCAGATTGTACTGTGGATGATCCTGTTCTTGCTGTTGTTGATGTTATTGTTGGTGTAGGTGACTGCTGGGAGGCAAACGCACTTCCCTCAGGCTCCAAAGTAGAACTTGACTCTGGATGCCCTGTAGTACTTGTTATGGCCTGGGGTGGGGGCCTGTAATTAACAGCCGTTCGTTTTCGAAAATAGTGGCTTCCTTAGCTATCAAAGTTTTGTAGTTGGCAACATCCACTTCCGAAAAGGAATTACTGCCTTGCTGTTCAGAAATACTTTGTACCGTGGATCCAAAATTGTGGCACTAATGTAATGTGGTTGTGACAAAATTTTATTTTGAATCCTTGTATTTTCAGATAAACGGCGGCTAAGGTCTCCGCCAAATGATATGCGTCTTGTTTGTCATCCACACCTGCGTACGTTTCAGACACCTCCTTCAGCTGTTGCTCTAGCATGTGCAACAATGGGATAGCTTGGCCCATAGTACAGTCCTCCCTGCTGACTTCACGTGTGAAGATCTCAAAAGGAAGTAGCATCTCAGTCAGGCATTTAATGAGGTCCCATTGACCCATCTCAACGGTCATGCCTCTCACAGTAGGTTCCCTAATCTTTGCATGACATAAGCATTGAGTGGTATGTACAGTTCAAACAGACGATCAAGCATGTAATAAGTTGAGTTCCAACGTGTTGGCACCTCCTGGATGAGCGCTTTGACTGGCATTTTATGCTCACGTTGAATGACCCTCAGCTGCTTCCGGGCTTTAAAAGAATGGCTGAAATGTGTGCATATTCTTCTGCAGGTGGCCAGTAAGTTGCTGGCTTTGGATTCATTTTTCAAAAAGTCTTGAACAACAATGTTAATGCAGTGTGCCAAACACGGGACCCTGAAATAGCCACCATTGCGCATGGCCTTAACTACATTACTGCCATTGTCCGTGGCAACAAAACCAATCATAAGCCCTCTTGGACGCAGCCACTCAAAGACCTTGGTGTTAAACTCTTCCAAAATGTTTGCAGCAGTATGAGATTTCTCCATGGCAAACATGGCTACAGTTGGATGTTTGCGAGTGGCATGAAAAATCTCAGCAGCGTCAACACCAGCAGATATCTGTTCTCTAACCCCCACAAAAGAGATCCAGTGTGCAGTGCTGCACATGTAATCTGTGGCTTGGCAAGTGGTCCACATGTCTGTTGTCAGGTGGATACTGTGAACAGCACTCTGCTTCAAGGCTTTTCCAAGCAATTCCAGCACGTTGTGATGTAGTGCTGGAACAGCAACTCTGGCAAAATAGTAGCGGCTGGGAACATGCCATTTTGGGCAGATGGTTGACACAAATTCCAGAAAACCCACCCCTTCAACAAAAGAAAAAGGGAGAAGGTCCAGTGCTAACATTTTAGCCAGCTTCGCATTGTACAAACGTGCTATTGGGTGGTTGCGCTCGTACTGCCCCTCCCCCCCAAACATGCTGATAATGGTAGGCTGCATGGTTTTCCTTTCTCTTAGGCTCAACAACGCACTTTTTTGGATTGCGGACCTGGTACTCCTTGGTGTCTCAGGCTGACTCTTACTCTTGTGCCATTGAGATGTTGCTGAAGATGTGGGCGACGTTAACACTGCACTGCTGGGGTCAGGGACACCTTGTGTACCACTACCAGAGAGAATGTCTCCCTGTCCTTCCTCTTCCACCATGATCGGATCTTCTACTCCTTTATCCCCACCAACACCAATGGTTGCAGTTTTTTTTATGCCGCGAAGGTGGTCCTCCCAGCTGATCAAGTGGTGTTTTTTCAGATGGGTCATTTGGCCTCCGGTACCATAGTTTGTACCAAGCTTACCACGACTAACAGAGCTATTACAAATGGAGCATATAGCAATGTTCTCCTCCTTTTCGCTAACCGTAAAGAAGTCCCAAACTGGGGAGCTTAACTTTGGCCTCCTGCTGGAGGTGCCACTTCCAATGCCGGATGAACTGGAGGGTGTGTGTTGAATTTGACTCTGTGCTGCTGTACCACTACCTACTCCTACTGAGGTGGTGGTTGTGCTGGATGTAGGTCGCTGCCGGGCCTTTGCTAATGCAAATATGGAAGCTGTAGGTCGTGTTGGTGTTACCTGTGGAGGTATGCGTGCTACATCCCTCGCAGCCATTTTGGATAGGGTAATAATGTTGGTCTCCATCTCCTCGGGGCCGGGAGTGATGTTCGTGATGACTGGCTCATCATCATCATCCTGCTGTTCTACATCGACCTCCATAAGTGTAAGGCTTTCTGGAACCTTCCTTTTCCCTAGCTTGGTCTTGGAACGTGGCTCCCTCTCAGACTCAGTTTGTGGCTTCCAAGTGGCATCTAGATCATCAGAAGGGGGCTTGGCGAAGAACTTGATGGACTACCCCTCCTTTTCCTTGCTGGAGATTTGGAAGACAATGGATCTTCTGAATGAGTGGCTTCTTCTTCTACCTCTGCATGAGGCTCAATTTCCTGAACTGCCCCTACTTCAGGAGGAACAACAACTACTATTGCGGGCGGTGGTTGCGGCTGTTGTTGTTGACCACTTATCTGCTGTGTTTCCTCCTGCGTTGATTGGGTACTACTTTGAGATAGCGATAAGTTTATCTCAGGCTCAGCATCACTGCTTTCCACCATTAGGCTGGCTACCTCTTCCACACTCATGTGCTTGGGCCTGGGTTGGTGGGTTGGGCCCACTGATGCGGAGGTGCTGCCCCCAGCTTGCCCCCGGACACCGCTGCTGCAGGCGTAATTTTTTTTGCCCAAAAGGTATTGGCGGCACACCAGACTTAAGTGTCACTTCCTTCTTCTGTTCCTTCTTCTCAATAGCAACTTTCTTGGTACTGGAGGACCTGGTACCTGCTTTCTTTGGGCCCATCTTCTTCAGATGTCAGCAGCACTCAGTTGCAGAGATGTCTGGTCAGGTCACACGTCACGTTGTGTTGTGTGTACAGCAGCAGGATGTCTGTCTGGCAGTGCAACGGGCAATGATGACACACCTCCTCCTCAGTCTTTGTGCACCTAAAAGCAAAAAGCCAGAACATCAGTCAAACATAGCACAAATCAAACAAATATAATATAGAACTTAGTGTGTGGTGGACTGGTGGCCTCAATTATTAAATTTTAGAAACTCGGTGAACAACAACACACAGTGTAGCCATTTATGAGACGTTGACAACAAGGCCAGGGCTTTCCTGGCTACTGTGTAGTGCTAGTGTGTACACTCTGGAAGAATAAGAATAGTAAAGAACAAAAACTTAAATGTAGTGGAGCATGTTTGGCCTAAATTTGTGCATCACGTGGGATATATGTAGCAGCATCAGGGAGCTGCAGCTGGCAATGGAGATGGATTTGGAAGCAGTAAGACAAGAGGAACAATGGAAAGACACGCAGGCCTATGTGGCAAAAACAGCACACTACTAACTACCACCACAAAATGGTCCCCAGCAACATGGTGACTCACAGGCACAAGGCACGGCAAACAATGAACTCAAGCAGGCCTATATATGGGCAGACAAAGGATGCCTTATAAAACACACACAGCTTTAATGCAAAAACTAAAATCCACATGGCTAAAAACACTTTTGAAAGTTAGACAACCACTACAACAACACATAATTATAATTACACACGTAAAAAGGCATTTATTTAACACACCCAAAAAGTGAAATAGTCAGACCCTCCAAAAAAAAACACATTTTGCAATTCAATTCAATGCCATCCATGGCCTAAATGATGTCAAAATTCCACAGACAACACAGAAACAGTTTTTATGCACCCATGGTGACTACCTCTGGGCCTACTGGCAGACTAGGCCGCAAGCTTGGAGGCCTATGGCAAAAGCACAGTGGCTAGTCCCACAAAATGGCCGCCACCACATGGCCAGGCCACCCAACAACTTCCTTCCTCGTGAAAAAAATTGTAAAACAAAAAAAAAGTGACTCCTTGCTCACCAAACTACATCTAAATGACAACCTGAGGAGTTTTTGTGCAAAATGAACTAAATCATCATTTTCGAGAAGGTTTTATGATGCTCGAGAGATATTTTTCGCCAGATTGTAAATTCTGCGTGTTCGGCATCGCAATCGTCACAAAAAGTCGTTATCGTGCGCGAAAACGTATATTGAGCGCGAAGAAGATAAAAAGTGTAAGTCCGCGTTGTCGCGCAGTGCGGAGTTGCCCAAAGTCCGTGAGCTGAATGCCCAGGGTTACCTACTGGCTGAAAAGGCCTATTTATTTAACAAACACCCAAAAACTGAAATACCACCCCAAAACCCACATTTTGCAAATCAATCCAATGCCATCCATGGCCTAAATTATGTTACAATTCAACAGACAACACAGAAACAGTTTTATGCACCCATGAGGATGACTACCTCCGGGCCTACTGGCAGATTAGGCCGCAAGCTTGGAGGCCTATGGCAAAAGCACAGTGGCTGGTCCCACAAAATGGCCGCCACCACATGGCCAGGCCACCCACAACAACAAGAAAAGGAACACAAGACAGACAATGCAGGCCTATGGCAAAAGCACAATGCCTGGCTTTACAAAATGGCCACCACCCACATGGCCAGGCCACTCAAAATAACAAGAAAGTGAAGACAAAGGACAGAACCAGGCAGTTGGAGACTCTGGGCAACTTCCTTCCTCTTGGAAAAAATTGTAAAACAAAAAAAAAGTGACTCCTGGCTCACCAAACTACACCTAAATGACAACCTGAGGAGTTTTTTGTGCAAAATGAACTAAATCATCATTTTCGAGAAGGGTTTATGCTGCTCGAGAGATATTCTTCGCCAGATTGTAAATTCTGCATGTTCGGCATCGCGATCGTCACAAAAAGTCGTTATCACGCGCGCAAAACGTATATTGAGCGCGCGAAGAAGATAAAAGTGTAAGTCCGCGTTGTCGCGCAGTGCGGAGTTGCCCAAAGTCCGCGAGCTGAACGCCCAGGGTTACCCACTGGCTGAAAAGGCCTATTTATTTAACAAACACCCAAAAACTGAAATACCACCCCAAAACCCACATTTTGCAGATCAATCCAATGCCATCCATGGCCTAAATTATGTTACAATTCAACAGACAACACAGAAACAGTTTTTATGCACCCATGAGGATGACTACCTCTGGGCCTACTGGCAGACTAAGCCGCAAGCTTGGAGGCCTATGGCAAAAGCAGAGTGGCTGGTCCCACAAAATGGCCGCCACCACATGGCCAGGCCACCCACAAGTTCACAACAAGCATAAGCCAAGGGAACAAAGAAAAAGACATGCAGGCCGATATGGAAAAAGCAGCACACTACTAAACTACCACCACAAAATGGCCCCAAGCCACGTGGTCACTCACAGTCACAACAGGCCATGGAAAACAATGAACTCAAGCAGGCCTATAATAATATGACCAGACAAAGGAGGCCTGCAGTGCTAAACAACACAGCTTTAATACAAAAATGCAAAAACGAAAATCCACAGGGCTACGAAAGGTTGGAAAGTTACACAACAAGCACACACACACATCCAACAAAGGTATATATTACACCCAAAAAGTGAAATACACCCCAAAAACCACATTTACCAATTCAATCCAATGCCATCCATGCATGCCCTACATGATGTTTAAATTCAACAGACACCACAGAAACATGCACCCATGGGTACCTCTGGCTCTAGTCTGGGCCTACTGGCTGAAATTCCAATCAAAGAAAAACAACTAGGCCCCTGCCGAAACTACAGGCCACAACAATAAATTTAAAAAAGATGGAAATCCCCCAAAAAATGTAGGTACAAACAAGCCCCAATCAAACAAACAAGTACACCAATTCTCCAACTTACTTGTAAAATCTCAAATCCAAGAGTCCTCAAATCCAATCCAATGATATGATGCAGCAGACAGACACAAAAAGTGATCCTTCCAGCTCCAAATCAAAATGAAAGTGAACAGCACATGGACAAAGCACTGGGAGGAGCCTGCTGGACAGGAACAGGAAGTTTGAGAATCAGGGCACTTCCTTCCTCTTGGAAAAAAAAGTAAAAAAGAAAAAGGACTCCTTGTACAAAACACTACAGCCAAATCACAATCTGAGGAGTTTTTTGAGCAAAACCATCATTTTCGAGAAGGTTTTAGGATGCTCGAGAGATATTCTTCGCCAGATTGTAGTTTCTTCGTGTTCGGGATCGCGATCTTACCAACACTGCCGCCGGAAGTCAGATCGCGCGTCCGAATGACGTGTTCGCGTTCGCACACTCTCGCGGGAGCGTGCGGCCGGATTCCAAATCTCGTGGCGTCCGCGAAGGATAGGAAGTCGCGTTGGCAAACGCAGAATCACGGTAGGTCGTTACCGCGTGCACGAGAACGTATATTGAGCACGCGAAGAAGAAAAACATCTACGCTACGCCGCAAATTACGTAGTGCACGGTAACTTCGCGTTCTACGCAAATCGCGAAGTTACCGAAACTACGCAAGCTCCGCGAGCGTAGCGTAGTTCACTGCCCAGGGTTAGTCATGACCATTATTATGCCAGAAATAGGTAACTGTAGGCCAGTCATGCTCCTAGTATGTAAATGATGGCTGCCAGTATACCACAACTAGACCAAAAATACCCAAAATAGTAAAGCAGGCCTGTAGTAAAGGATGACCCATAATATGCCATTGGCACTATTATGCCAGGACCCAGCACAATTATGTCAGAGATAACACCCTTATGATGGGGGCTAGCATACACATTTGGTGGTCCTTGACACCAGGCGTAGCTTTTAGGAAGCAATAGTGTTTATTATGGACACACATAAATGCTGATGAGTCTCTTAATGTTCTCTGGTCTGGATCATGCCCTGTTCTGCTCAGGTCTTGAGTTGATCATGCACCCAACTGACACATTTTCACTTTGACTCCTGCAGTCCTACACTTTCTTGGGTCAGCACTGATTACTACTCAGGCTACTACTGCCATACTTCTTTTATGGTCCACTGTTCACACACATGTTGTGACTGATAAAGCAGGGACTACAACATGGTCCATCTCCTTGTGGCTTAGTTATATTGAGATTGGATACAGACTGTCAAGTGGCAGGCCCTATAGGCCGATACAGTGTGTGTTTGTGTTAGTATGAGTTACTGCCATAGGTTTGGCTGGCTGTCACTCTAAGGGTCTTGAGATGAGCAGTGCTGCCTTCTTTAATGGGCACCTACTCTCTGAATTTGATTCTGGGCTTGACTTCTCCTCTGAGAGCTACTTTGAAGGTACTGGTGAGCTACCAGTAGCTCCCGAGCTACTCATTGGAGACCCCTAAAAGCACAAAGCAAAACTCGGAGTCATCTGGTCTTGCCAGACCGGGTTAAAGTGACAAGTTCAGGTGAATCGCCATGGAGCACTGGTCGGATCTATGGACTAGGTTTGTCCTGCTGAAAACGTCAACTTCTCAAAGTCTGGCGCAAAGAGTTCCATTCACAGTGAAGGAGGCCACGAAGAGCTGGGAGAGAGTTGCAGATGGCCATCACTGTAGCACGGAGATCTGGTCCAGCATCACAGACCGTCATTGTTGGAGCATCGCATGGGCAGTTGTCGCGATGGGAGAGTTTTGGCACGAATCAGCCTGTTATCGGTTGTGAAGAGCCCAGAACTTCAGGATTTCTCCTTTTCTTGAAGAGGAGTGCAGTCTGATGCCAACCAAGGGTCCAGGACCTGGGGGGGAACTCTCCGGATCTGGGACCCACTTTAGCAGGGCTCAAGCAGGTCCAGGTCCAGGTGCAGGTCCAGGTGCAGGTCCAGGTGCAGGTCCAGGTGCAGGTCAAGGCAAGTCTCATTGCAGCAGGTCAGCTGGGCAATTGCAGGGAGGCTTCTGGAACTTGTTGTGTGCATTTAGTTCAGAACAGTAGGTCAGCCAACTGACACTTGGATTTACTCTGGTTAGCCTGGGATGAAGGGAGCAGGTCCAGTCTTCTTTCTCAGAGAGCAGGCCAAGCCTCACACAGCAGGGCAGTCCTCTGGGGAACAAGGCAGACCTCAAGCAGCAGGGCATTCCTCTCGTAGCAGCAGGGCAGTCCTCTGGCAAACAAAGTAGACCCCAAGCAACAGTCAGTCTTCTGGGGAACAAGGCAGACCTTCTTAAGTAATATCCACTGGTCCAGGAGTGTACTGCAGAAGTGTTTTGAGGGGCCAATATTTATCACTGGTGCAAACCTTTGAGGTGGAGGATTCTTCTAGGCTAACCCCTTATCTAGTACTGGAAAGTTCTTCCTTGCCAAGGGTGACAAAAGGCTACGGTCAGGTTTCTTTGTGTGTGTTCTGGAGTCAGCCCTTTGAAATGAAAATAGGGCAGGGAACAGCTCTGCCCCGAGCCATCCTGGCAGGATTGCCCTTCCTGCTCATACCTAGTGCCCTATTGTTCACTGTCTGGGCCCAATATGCATTCTGAATGAGGAGCCATTAACAAGCCCCCGAAGCTGGAAACTCCTAGAAGGCCTTAGAAACATTTGAAAATGCCAACTTTCGAAAAGTGCCATTTTCAAAATTGTAATCTAAAATCTGATTTTATTATTAAAAAGGATTTTAAATTATAATTATTTTGAGACTAAACAACATTCTTACACCTGCTCCCAATCCAAAGTTAGCAATTATTAAATGTAATAAGTTAACCCAGTTTTAGCCAATGGGCGAGATAGGCCTTATATCAGTGTAAAATGACTTTAGGAGTTTTTCACTACCAGGACATGTACAACTTGATCCCACTTGTCACACTTTTTAAATGCACCCTGCCCCATGGGCCTTGAGGGCCTACCTTAAGGGTGACATGTGTAATAAAAAGGAAGGTTTAGGCTTATCAAAAGGTTTATTTTGCCGGGTTGCAATGGCAGTTTTAGAGCTGCACTACAGGCTGCATTGGCAAGCCTGAGGCATGTTTTAATGGGCTACTTCAGTTGGTGGCAAAATTAGTGCTTCTGGTAGCATTTAACTAGTAACATTTAATTTACAGGCCCTGGGTAAGGACTTATCAGCAAATTAAATGTGCCAATCAGATGTAGGCCAAATGAACAATGTTTTAGGGAGAGAGCACAAGCACATTAGCTCTGGTTAGCAGCCCTAAAAGCCAACAAAAACTGGTTCTGCAAAGGAAGGGAGTGAAAACAAAAAGTTTGGGGTGACCCTGCAGAGAGGGCCAAATCCAGCACTATGCTCATTTGATCTTTCCTTCTTCGTATCTGCCTTGACAGGGGCATTTCTGTCACCAAGGCTCATCACAGAACTGCCTGTCAGCCTCAGTCAATTATTTTAAACCCATTTCTGACGAGAGAGAAGTTATTCTTATAGGGCAAAGTGGACTCTAACAGGAGGTCAATTGTAAGCTGCCTGTCAAGGGTACCTACCGCTGCCACCGCAGTTAAACATTTCAGGTTCATTTTTACTTCAACCTTGTTCTACAAACCTTTAAACCTTAAATTGTGAAGTTAATCCCACCAGCTTCTTTTTTCTGAAGGCCCTCCAGAAAATCTTTCTTTCAATCACCATGTCCTTGCTATCTTTGTCTTCTCAAAGGCCAGATGTCAAGACTTCACTCAATCCAAAACTCTGCTGCCGGACTTCTTTGGGAACTTAACAAGCTTATACCATTTCCACCCCTCTTGCAAGTTTTCACTGGCTTGTGAAAGCCAAAAGGATAATTTGAAAAAGCTTATACATCTACAATAGAGCTGCCCATGGAACTCTTTCCAAATATCCCCATGAGCAGACACTTCAGTCTATTTCCACCAACATCCCAGTATTTCCCATATACAGTGAATCTACCTAAGTGGCCAAGCTTTTTCAGTTCTCACTGTGATAACCAGTAATAGTCTTCCACTTAGTTCTAGATTCAGTCCAATCATTTGCCATTCCACAATTGACTAAAGACCTGTTTTATTTCACCACAGCATAAACTGTTGCTATGTCAACTGTGCTATGTTCAGGAACTAGCACCAAGTCACTCTTATATGGGCAATAGCGCTGCTTGAAATTGCATAATTATTTATTTATTTAGATTTAATGTAAAGTAATTAAACTAACTATAACTGTTGGTGTAAAGTAACTGTAACGTGTGCTCCACAACAGGCACAGTGTAATCAATGATGCCATTGCAGATTTTGCAGTGATGTTATCAATGAAGTCATAGAACATGTTATGAGTGGTGTGATATGTGAGTAGTTAGCAGTGCATGGCGAGGTTGTGAGCTACATTAGGGCATGATATAGTTACTTGTGATAATTATAACGGGTGAATTTCAGAGGTTTTGTTAATTTAAAATTGTATGTTTTAACTAACATTTTCACCTATCGCGTCCCTTGTACCTTTGTTCTTCAGTACATTTCTATGTTTTTTTAATTTAAAGTAAGAAATTATTACAATTCCTTTTTCAATTAATTTCTATTGTTTTTTCAAAGGCACCCAACCCCCTGCTGCGCACAGCCTGTGGCTGCTCAGCGTATTGATTTGGACACAGGGCGCAGCGTACGGCCAGGCCATGCACCCACCCCACCCCGTTAGAGCGCACTGCTGACTATGTGATGTAACAGTATAATATAAAGGGTGTCATTTTAACTGAGGCAGCCCTATTGACTTTGTCAAAGGGTCAGAACACTGAAATATAAAAAATTATCCTATTGTATTAACAAGGGGTCATTTACATTGACATATATAAAGCATACCTAATGTCTTTATCAAAAAGTCACCACTAACTACAATCAAATGTATATTTCATATAATTCATATAACATTTTCGATGCTTAATAAAAGTGATGTATATTTTCTGTAAAGACTTTTTTTTAAAAAATAACGTCTTTGAGTCTTTCCTTTAAAATTTTTCAGACCACTAAATGCAGCCATAGAACCAACCACAAGGCGTCCCTGCACTCCAACTGAAGAACATATAGCTCCAGCTCGAAGTTCTTTAAAAAAATATGGTAAGCTCTTCTGGGGTCATGAATTCAGTTGTCCAGGAGATGTACTGTGTTTTATTAATATTGCTGGAGGGCTGCTGCACTCCCTGCAGCCCCACTCAACTTTTAAAAAAAGCTAGTTGTGCCTCTGCCACTTCTAGGAGCACCACCAGCATAAAAAAATATTTTACAAAAAACCCTTGCAGGGCATTATAGTGTGCTGCCCAGCTGGAGCAGTGAATGTTAAATTAGAGGCTACTCTGCACATTTCATATTCATCTTTTTCTTTTTTTATTAGAGGAGGGGGTGTGCCCCCCCTAATCCATTTCATGCCCCTGGAACCCCATACCCCAAGGCCAATCCCTTTCTTTCAATGGGGAGAGGGGTGTGAGGGCCACCGGGACCCTATCTCCTGAGGCCGATATTTGTTTTTTAAGGAGGGACCAGTCTCTTAATGGTCTTGGGGACCCCACCTCTCAGTGCCAATCATTGTTTTTGGTGGGGGGCATGCAGCCCCCTCACCTAGCCTTCTAATGACCACAAGGAACCCATCCCCCAAGGCTGATTTTTTGTATAGTGGAGGGGGAAGTGGAGAGCCGCTGAAGAGCCCTGGGGACCTCCCACCCAGGGGAAGCAAAGAAAAGCTGCTCCTACCAGGCAGGAGCAAATAGATGTAGCCAGCTCCAGACCCATTCAGGATGGGTGCCGCATGGGCCGATGGGGGCCCTGGATCTCCTGCCACAGTCCCATGGGCTGCAATTGATGTGGGTGTCCTGGGTGGGCACTGGGGCTCCCACAGCATTTTTTAATGTGTTTCAGGTGGAGAGGATAGGTCTCCGGGCCACATAATTGTCTGGGAAACATGACCGCACCCCCCCTTACAGTGAAAATATAATGTAGCCCCAAGAAATGTGGTCCCGGGTAATGATAATGGCTCAGGGAGGGGCCCACATACCTGCCTCCCCTTAATTAATAAATAAAAGAATCCCCCCTGACCTTGCTATGGGGAGTGAAACCAAAAAAGGGTGGGAGCCCCAAACCAAAAATCAAGATCCTGCCTTTTTTTGTGTCTTTGAATGGGATGGGGGTATATTTTCCCTCCCCCAATATCATCTTTGAAAACTTTTTTCAGGAAAGAGGACTGATACCCGAGTCCTAAAATGGCTGCCATTACATCTTTGTTGATGTGGTGAAGGCCAATCAGATCTTATCGATAGGTCTGTCAGATCTGTGAATCATCCGTGATGTGATATATGTATACATTTTGAACCAAAATATCTCAAAAGCTACTGAATAGATTTTTATCAAATCACAACAAGCACACTTTCTGGACCAAGATATAGCTTTCTGCCAAATTTGTTCTGATTCTATTCTGCCGTTTTTTGCAGTATTGCTGTTCAATTTTCCAATGGAAAATTGCATAGGGAAAATGTGTTTTGTAACCCCCTCTTTTTCATTTTTTCATGGCCCCCACTTAAAGGATATCACTGAAATTTTCAAGGAAGGAGCTGAGGTGGATCAATTTTTTGGGGGAAATTTTGTGAAGATTTGTTAAACGGCACCAAAGTCACAAGCAAAACAACAATTACTTTAACTAATGTATTCCTAAGTAGAACTACCTAGTGGCGACCACCACTGGATTGGGACAGGGACATCTTAGGGCCTGATTACAAGTTTGGTGTTCCTGGAGCGGGCTGACACGCCAGCATCCCGCACCAGGACCGCAAAACCAGTAGTCAGACTGCTCACCAGATTAGGAGTTTTCTCCTGGTCTGGTGGGCGGTCCTTTGGCATTCCCAAAAAAGGCAATGCAATGGGAATGCCAAAGGCAGTTCCTGCTCGGCATGGACTGCACCAGAAACTGGGGTGCATGCACACAGGGGGGCACTACTTGTGCCCCCCTGCATGCACCATACGGTCCTGTAGGGCCCCCTTTGTTTTCTCTCCCCCACAGTTTTCATGGTGGGCTCACCGCCATCAAAACCGTGGAGGAGAGGAAACTCGTAATATGCTTCACTGTGCTGCAGCAGCGCCACCAAGCATATTGCGGCCTCAAGACTGGCACAACACCTGGCGGTTGCAGCGGTTCCATGGCGGTCCGACAACCCAACTTGTAATAGGGCGGTCGGACCGCCTGTGCGGCGGTGCCCCCACTGCTACTGTGTAGTCATAAGTCAGCCCTTTAATGTATATGCTACATATTCACTTTTACAGTTAAAGCATCCCCTAATTTACTTTTTGCCTTTGCCTGGAATGTTGATATCTTTCGTACTTTGCCCATTCTTACAGGCTTTACACTTACTCAGTCAGTCAGTCAAATTTCTTTATTTCGGTTACAAAGAACCATAAAAGAAGCAACCTCACAAGAAAATAATAACACATAATAGAATAAAAGAGCATTCGGATAAAAGATGTGAGATAAATAGACTAAGAGAGCCAATGCTATATAACCGTAGTTAATTCAATGCCAAAAGATATCTATCAGAATACGCTCTCAAGCACAAAAATTGATTAGCTCTTGTTTCTTCTTTTTTTATTTTTTAAACCATACAAATACAATAAAAACGAGTTAATAACAATTATCATCTCGAGCATAATTAAAATGCACTTTGCTGTTCGGAGCCAGCTCCACTTTCCAGACTGGGTAATGACAGCATTGCTAGCTGAGCTCTCCTCCTTATTGCCCAAAACTGGCCCAGGAATTTGGCTGTTGCACACACAAAGATGGGTCTAGCATCCGATTTTAAGATTCGTAGGGCTTCTTGGGAGCTTCGAGTCCCTAATTGCCTGCACACAGGTGTTAACCCTTTTCTCCTTGTGTTGACGTAGGCTGGGCAGGCAAAAATAACATGGCCTACGGTTTCCTGTGGGCTTGGACAAGAGGGACACCCCATGGTTTTAGTTTTAGTACTCTGCCAAGAGTTGGTGAAAGAATTAATAGGCAAAGTGCCATGCCTAAACTGTGTATATAGTTTTCTATCTGCTGGCACTTTAATTATGTCAAAATAGCTCTCCAAGCGACAGATATTTTTCGAATCAATAAAAACTTCTGTCAGCCTACCATGATGCCTATTCAAGACAATATTCTCTTCCACCCATGCCCAATACCTAACTTTCAGTTGGCCCTTAGTAAATGATAGTGGTTGGCCATTAGCCTGCCCCAGTAACTCAATGCTGCGAAATAGGCCTGCCACCTGTTTTATCCAGCCGATTTTTTTTGAGGTATCTAGATTTATGACCCCCCTTTGTTTCCTCTCCCCCACAGTTTTCATGGTAGGCTCACCGCCATCAAAACCGTGGAGGAGAGGAAACTCGTAATATGCTTCACTGTGCCGCCGCAGCGCCACCAAGCATATTGCGGCCTCAAGACCGGCACAACACCTGGCGGTTGCAGTGGTTCCATGGCAGTCTGACAACCCAACTTGTAATAGGGCGGTCGGACCGCCTGTGCGGCGGTGCCCCCACTGCTACTGTGTAGTCATAAGTCAGCCCTTTAATGTTTATGCTACATATTCACTTTTACAGTTAAAGCATCCCCTAATTTACTTTTTGCCTTTGCCTGGAATGTTGATATCTTTCGTACTTTGCCCATTCTTACAGGCTTTACACTTACTGCATTTTACAAAACCTTCCTTAGGTTTCAAACAAAATTATTTTTTTGTCCTAAAGCCACTACTGACCTACTGGTCTCTCATGAATTTGGCCTACTGAAATATCAGAAGTGGTTTCCTAGGTATCTCACATTAAGATGTCCCTGTCTCAAAATCTATATACGAAGTACCACTTTACCCATACATAAGAGAATTCTGCAACATCTGAGAGCCATTAAGAAATTTAATATTACCTATCCTGTGGCTAGTCACTTAAATTCAATGCACAATGGAGATGAGAGTGGATTTAAATACAATATGATTGATGAGATAGCAAATATTTGAGTCCAAGTATATTCTGGCATTGGGCAGTAAGAAAACCAGAGACTTAAATAGTGATGAAAAGTTATATGTAGACTTGTAGACTTGTGATTCCTTAAGACTCACTACCTCCATAGAATTAAATTGGATAGTTGATACAGATTAATGTTCAAGAAATTTTAAAGAGTGTGCCTTGGGTTGTAGTGGAAACTAGCTGATAACCTGCTAATTCGGCCATCTTATTTCTCCCAGCTTCGATGTGTGTCTCTTGCAGACATACTATGTCAGCCTTCAAATACTGAATGTCTTCATTAACCCTGCGCTTTTTTGAGGACTATTTAATCCACAAATGTTAACAGATGCAATTCTCAGCTTACCCCTTCCCATTTGTCATAATCGAATTCCCATTTGTCTTAATCAGGAGATTACATAAAAATCTAAATACTATCCATGCCATTTCATATAATTCTACCCATTGGACCAGCCTGTCACCCAGTAGCTTCCCCACCCCCCTCCCCTCCCCCTACCTTAAGCAAGAAAGGTCCAAGGACCCTTGTGATGCCTCCTGCATGATACTGCTTCCCACCACCACCCATCAAGCTCCACCAAGTAAGGGAAATCACTGTCCCTACATTCATCCACACATTCATACATGAATGATGAAAGATATGACACAGCAGTGCGTTTCTGGATGTTTATTGCACATCCGGTGGTGTCTTGCAGCTGGAGCAGTACAGGTCCATGCCAAGCACACTACACAATATGGGCCCGTGGAGGGCCAGCCAGAGTCTATCCGGGGATGACAAGTACTGCGGAAGAGGAAGGGTACAGTCCGCAGTGTGGTCGCCGTGTCATTGGTCATCAAACAAGATATGGCAGTCCATGTCGCGGTCCAAGGTGAGTGCAGCGGAGTGTATCGGGGGTCAATGGAAGGTCATGGGGCCATGTGCGGCACCAAGCAGAAACAGGCAAGGTGGCGGAAATATATACAAGTGCCTCCTACTGTACTCAATCCCATCCACGTCCTCGGATGTGTGCTCTGCCCCACCTGTGGGTGTTGCAGTACCGGCTGCGACACTGTGTGCCACTGACACATCAGGGGCCGGAGGAGGATTGTCGGCCACACTGTGTGGCAGTGATACATCAGGTGGTGGAGTGGATACGCCTGCCGCACTGAGAGGCACTGACAGACCAGGGGGCGGAGATGTGGATGGTGTGGGGGCAGCAGCATTCATCATCGCCACGCCACACTCACCTGTTTTTGCATCTCACTTGCCTCTTTCTGTACTTTTCTTGCTTCTTTCTATACATCTGTTGCCTCTTTCAGCAATTCTCTTGCCTCTTACCTGTTTCTGCACTTCTCTTCCCTCTTTCTGTACCCCTGTTGCTTCATTCTGCACTTTCCATGCCTCTTTATGCACCTGTCTTGCTTCTTTCTGCACCCCTGTTGTCTCTTTATGTACCTCTTTTGCCTCTTTCTGCACTTTTCTTGCCTTTTTCTGCACCTCTCTTCCCTCTTTCTGCACGTATGTTGCCTCTTTCTGCACCTCATGTGCTTCTTTCTGCACCCCTGTTGTCTCTTTCTGCACTCGTCTTCCCTCTTTCTGTACCTTTCCTGCCTGTTTTTGCATCTCACTTGCCTCTTTCTGCACTTTTCTTGCTTCTTTCTACACCCCTGTTGCTTCTTTCAGCAATTCTCTTGCCTCTTTGTGCACTTCTCTTGCCCGTTTCTACACTTCTCTTGCCTCTTTCTGCACCCCTGTTGCTTCATTCTGCACTTTCCATGCTTCTTTCTGCACCTATCTTGCTTCTTTCTGCACCCCTGTTGTCTCTTTATGTACCTCTTTTGCCTTTCTCTGCACTTTTCTTCCCTTTTTCTGCACCTCTCTTCCCTCATTCTGCACGTCTGTTGCCTCTTTCTGCACCTCATTTGCTTCGTTCTGCACCCCTTTTGTCTCTTTCTGCACTTGTCTTCCCTCTTTCTGTACCTTTCCTGCTTGTTTTTGCATCTCACTTGCCTCTTTCTGCACATTTCTTGCTTCTTTCTACACCTCTGTTGCTTCTTTCAGCAATTCTCTTGCCTCCTTGTGCACTTCTCTTGCCTGTTTCTGCACCTCTCTTGCCTCTTTTTGCACCTCTGTTGGCTCTTTCTGAACCTCACTTGCTCCTTTCTACACTTCTCTTGCCTCTTTCTGCACCTCTGTTGCTTCATTCTGTACTTTCCATGCGTCTTTCTGCACCTGTCTTGCTTCCTTCTGCACCCCTGTTGTCTCTTTATGTACCTCTTTTGCCTCTTTCTGCACTTTTCTTGCGTTTTTCTGCACCTCTCTTCCCTCTTTCTGCACGTCTGTTGCCTCTTTCTGCACCTCATTTGCTTCTTTCTGCACCCCTGTTGTCTCTTTCTGCACTTGTCTTCCCTCTTTCTGTACCTTTCCTGCCTGTTTTTGCACCTCACTTGCCTCTGTATGCACTTTTCTTGCTTCTTTCTACACCTCTGTTGCTTCTTTCAGCAATTCTCTTGCCTCTGTGCACTTCTCTTGCCTGTTTCTGCACTTCTCTTGCCTCTTTCTGCACCCCTGTTGCTTCATTCTGCACTTTCCATTCTTCTGTCTGCACCTGTCTTGCTTCTTTCTGCACCCCTGTTGTCTCTTTATGTACCTCTTTTGCCTCTTTCTGCACTTCTCTTGCCTTTTTCTGCACCTCTCTTCCCTCTTTCTGCACGTCTGTTGCCTCTTTCTGCACCTCATGTGCTTCTCTCTACATCCCTATTGTCTCTTTCTGCACTCGTCTTCCCTCTTTCTGTACCTTTCCTGCCTGTTTTTGCATCTCATTTGCCTCTTTCTGCACTTTTCTTGCTTCTTTCTACACCTCTGTTGCTTCTTTCAGCAATTCTTTTGCCTGTTTCTGCACCTCTCTTGCCTCTTTTTGCACCTCTGTTGGCTCTTTCTGCACCTCACTTGCTCCTTTCTACACTTCTCTTGCCTCTTTCTGCACCCCTGTTGCTTCATTCTGCACTTTCCATGCTTCTTTCTGCACCTGTCTTGCTTCTTTCTGCACCCCTGTTGTCTCTTCATCTACCTCTTTTGCCTCTTTCTGCACTTTTCTTGCCTTTTTCTGCACCTCTCTTCCCTCTTTCTGCACGTCTGTTGCCTCTTTCTGCACCTCATTTGCTTCTTTCTGCACCCCTGTTGTCTCTTTCTGCACTCGTCTTCCCTCTTTCTGTACCTTTCCTGCCTGTTTTTGCATCTCACTTGCCTCTTTCTGCACTTTTCTTGCTTCTTTCTACACCTCTGTTGCTTGTTTCAGCAATTCTCTTGCCTCTTTGTGCACATCTCTTGCCTGTTTCTGCACTTCTCTTGCCTCTTTCTGCACCCCTGTTGCTTCATTCTGGACTCTCCATGCTACTTTCTGCACCTGTCTTGCTTCTTTCTGCACCCCTGTTGTCTCTTTATGTACCTCTTTTGCCTCTTTCTGCACTTTTCTTGCCTTTTTCTGCACCTCTCTTCCCTCTTTCTGCACGTCTGTTGCTTCTTTCTGCACCGCATTTGCTTCTTTCTGCACCCCTGTTGTCTCTTTCTGCACTCATCTTCCCTCTTTCTGTACCTCTCCTGCCTGTTTTTGTATCTCACTTGCCTCTTTCTGCACTTTTCTTGCTTCTTTCTGCACCCCTGTTGATGAAGTCGACTCTACCCCATGTTTTGTGCAATAATTTATTGAAATGCTAGGCACAAACTCCCTCTTTAACTTACGGACCGGCTATCCAATTTTTATTTCCCCCTGTATTTCCGACCCCTTGTACTACTCTGTGGATACTGCTTTCACTATTCTGTGGAAGTTGTTCTTCATTTAAAGTGTTTACTTTTTTTTACTTTATTTTCCCCCAAACTCGCAGTAGTTTCGACCGCACATAAACTCACTGATCTTCCCCACTGCATGAGGTGACATTGCTGCGCAACCTCACAACAGCACAAAACTCAATCAGTAACGGACAATGGCTTGCGGTGCACTGAGTCACTGATTTTCCGCGAACTGCCCCCTTCGTTGGCACGCACCGTGTGATACGTGTCACATGGCAATACACCTGCATTATCGGCGCATCGCCTCACGCCGCACACTGCAGCTAATACCTTCGTGCCCTATTTTATCAATGGCTTCCATTTTTATTATTTGTTGTTTTTCCAGCTTTAAAAGTTCTTCATTGAATGTAGAACACTCTCGCAGTGTTGGCATTAGGTAGATTATAGATTTATTGTCTCCGATTGTTTTGTATATTATTTCCGGAGCAACATTTTCATTTGGAAACAAGTTTGTAAGTAGCCGACTTTGCAAAGCATCTTTACCGTGTTCGGTCAATACACCAATTCCTCGGTTTCGATTGCAGAGGACGGGGGGCAGCTCACTTGCTGTGAAAGCTGCGCTGGCCTGGAACGCGCTGCCGTTTGTCCTGCGTAGCATCCAGGACACCTCTCTTTTAAATAATAAAAACTGAAAACATTCCTCTTCAACTAAGCTGGCCGTTTTCACCTCTCAAGGTTCGCGCCGGAACACTCTTGTAGTATCTGTGCACGGTATAAATGGAAATAACATAACATAACATAACAATCAATTGCTGCTAATAATAATAATACTACTAGACCTAGATGAGAAAAAAGTAAAAATACACCACTTCGGGGTGCCTAACGTGACCATCATTTTATTTACTGATTGAGCATGAGAAAGAAAGTAAAAGAAAGTCTTCTATTCTCAACAAAAATGCGTAGAATACCTTAGTTGGGCATGCAATCTGCACAGCAGAGTAGTAGTACTAGTAAAGGTCGGACCAATGTTTTCTCTGAGACTTACAGTAGTACCACCACTAGGCAGTCCACAAAATATAAGGGGAGAGGGAAAGCTGACTGAAAAACTAGAATAAATTATAAAGCAAGCTACAGACAGACTAATAGTAGTACAGAGTCAGAGGCAGTTAGATTGATGTAAAAAAAAACAGACTCTAGAAATATAAATAACTAAGTTGGCAGGTAATGCAGGGATAACAAGAATTTAGAAACAGATAGATCGAAGAAGATTTGGCAAAAAATAGAATTAGGAAACAGAAATAATAGTTCGAAAAAAATAAGGTGCAGTAAAAGTTATGGAAATATAATTATTAATATTAACAACAGGAGGACTTACTGTGGCCAGCAGCAGAGCCGTCTGTACTAGAGGAGCGATCCTGGGAGGCACCTCCAGCTCCCGCCTCGGCAGACTCCGTCGTCTTCTTGCCCCTGGATGCTGATCATGTAAAACATAATAATAAAGAGACAAAAATTGATTGGTGTGAAACAAATAATAAATATTTAAAAAATCGCTCCAAAAAGATTTTTTGACAGGAAACAGCAATTGCAATAAAATTGACCTATCTAATCAGATCGACTAGTAGTAGTAGACTAGTATCGCGGTCACGGACAGTCCTATTTCTTTATTATTCCTCTGTTCCATTCAGATTCCAGAATCCTAAACCTAAGTACCACCTAGCCCACCTATTCCGAAGACTTTGGAATGAATTGCCAAAAATTATATTTGCTTCTTTTAAGTTCCGATCTCATTCGCAATAATCAATGAATCAACGCCCTTTGACGGGCCAAATCACTAAATCTGCATTTATTTTAGTCCTCAAAAATGCATAGATGGACGCATGCCTATTGCATACACCAAATTGTTGGTTGGTTGCTGATGCTGAGTTGCTATATTATTCAGGCACTAACAAACTACAAAAGGTTCTACTAAGGAGTCAGGAGCACGTGACGGAAGACGCATCACGCGGACCACTAAAAAATGACCACCTAATACTAAGTAACTAACTATAACTTCCTACCATGATCTTAGTGACAGGACAAAGGAAAGGAGTCTCTTTAGTCTGCATTACCTAACTTAAGTTCTCTAACCTCTCTTACATAATCAGCCCAAGCGAGCGCAAAGTTGCAAACAAGTAAGGTTAGTAGCGCTGAGCACCTGTCTAGAAGAATAAATTAACAATCACATAATATAAGATTTTTAAACATAACTTACCTGCATGTAAGCAGCAGCAGCATTCTTGCTATTTGGGAAAAAGTTTATATTTGCAATAAAAAAGAACAGAACACACAATAGTAATAAAAATTAGCTACTCACCAAGCCCCACAACCTCAACACCTAGCAGGTCCAGGAGGTCCTGCTCCAGGTCCAGGATGTCGGACCACCGGTGAGTCAGTTGGTTCTGGTTGAGCCGGACCCCAGAGCAGCGTAACACTACCCGGCGCACCCTCGGCCACCGGCAGTGACGCTCCTGGATCCCATAGCCTGAACCAGGCCTGCCGCCTGCTGCCAAGGTTAAGGGGAGGTGGCGCTGCACACAAAAAACTAGGGCAGCCACCTCCACCTCGGAGAATAAGGCCCGGGCCTGCACCCCTTCCGGGCGCCGCCTTCCGCAAGGAAGGCGGCTCCTGGTCGCACTGTTAATCTTCGAACTACTCTTAGCCATGGTTCTGGGGGGCAGGGGGGCAGAAAAGAAAATTTAGAAGTAAAAAATAAAGTCAGGAGAAGAAGTAGGAAAGTAAAAAAAATAAAAAGCATGTAATTGAAAAACAGTGCAAAAACGCAGTAAAAGTAGAAAAAGACACAAAATATAAACTTAGGAAGAGAGAGATAATAAATAAAAAATATCAGAAAAAAAGTTTAAGAAACAAAGGATTGAAAAGATATTGAGAGGATTCAAAAACAGGCCCCTGAACCGTAACAAAGAGTAGAAAAACAAGATGGCCGCGCCCATTGGCGACCGTGTGGTGAAGCTCGCGTGATATTTCCCCCCAAACATGCAATCTGCGTTGTAGAACGTCAGAAAACGTCTCGCGAGCATGAGCAAGCATGTGGAACAAGCAACTCCGCATGCTCACAGAACTCCGCATAGCGTTGTGGAGTTTTTTTACTGTGCGGCTACCCGAACTCTGCCCAGGGTTACTCTTTTCCCAAAATGATACCGTTCCATAATGGTGCTGATCTTGGGTAAAAAGTGATTATCTAGTTTCTTCAAACTAACTTCATAGTCATTCAGCCCTCTAGCTTCATTAGCTTCTAAGTCTGGTAAGTGTTCCAGTATTTCCTGTCCTTCCACACCCAGATAAGGCTGTAATAACGCTACCTTCCTTTCCAACCCCAGGTTTGGTCCACATACAATGGCATAGTTTTGAAACACCTTTTTCCACTTATTCCAATTCAAAGGTGGATCACCTGGAGTTGACATAAAAAACGGTGGCGGAGTGATGTTCTGCATAATAGAAATCTCTAGTTGAAAGTCTGGATTTCTAACAAGTTCCCCACCTGAACATTTCCTCCCTTTAAATTACTGGTATTAATAAGTTTGTTCCTATATGCACAAAAGTCCCTATATATAAGAAAAGGAACAAGACTCTAAGGGGCAGATTTACAAGCCCCGTGCGCCACTTTTGCGCCGCCGTTGCGTCACTTCTGTGACGCAGCGGCGCGTAAGCTAGCGCCATGCTGCGGGGATTTACAACGGGACGCATCTAGGAGATGCGTCACGTTGTAAAGCCTTGCGCCACATGAAACCTGCATCAGGTTTCATGTGGGCGTTCCAGCGCAGGGTGGGCGTTCCGGTGCAGGAACGCCTCGGAAAAGTGCCTGAGTGAAATCTACAAGATTTCACTCAGTCACTTTTCCGACTCCGCTGCGTCAAAACCTTGCGCCTGCTTGAAGCAGGCGTAAGGCGTGACGCACCATGTTGAGGATAGGCCAGGTTGGAACAGTGCTGGAGTTGCGTCGCGCCCGCGACACAACTCCAGCACTGCGCTAACCTTACGCCAGCAGACGCGACACGCATCTGTTTATCTTTGCGCCATGATGCACCGCATTGTAAATGCGGCGCATCTGTGGTGGCGCCAGGGTAAACTTGAGTCACGCATCTTTCCTGGCGCATCCCTGCTGATTTGCAGGGATGCGCCAGGAAACGTAAATCTGCCCCTAAGCACTTAAGCTGAACACAAGACAACTTTGATGTACGGTGTGTAGAGACACACCGTTAATTGAACCAAATGTGAAGTTGAAAAGAGAAAAGAAATGAAAGAGAAATAAAAATTGTAGACTGTCATTTATAACTAATAAAAAAATTGTCCACCAGATGGTGTTGTGTTCAAAGTGAAATACAGTTCCTAGGAATCTTGTCTTTAAAATGTTTTCCACAATACTCTCCTTCCAGTTTCTGTGGAGCGTGAATTTATGCAAACAGAAAAAAAACCTATCCAGACTGTCTAGAGAAGTGGAAAAAGGATGGTGCGGCTCACTCGTCCAGCTCAGGTAATTCAACCTTAAAAATTACTCCTCCTTCAGGTTGTGACCGCAGTATTTCTTCAGTAGACTTATTAAGAATGAGAGAAATGACTTTTGTCTGTACCGTTCCTTATTTGTCTCCATGGCACACAAATCCGATAATATTAAATGCCTGACATGCAGTCAGCTTGTTCGACTGCAAAGGATCTCCAGCTGTGCCTATCAGCATGACAGGCTTTTAGGAGCTAACCAGCTTTCGTGGAGAGGAAATTCTTTTCCAATCCAGTGTTAAATAGTACCTTCTGTGCCCCCGCTGCCCCCATTGTACTGTGCCCGTATTTCTTGTGTTTTCTCGCTCCTTTTTACCTTCTGTGCCCCCGCTGCCCCCATTGTACTGTGCCCGTATTTCTTGTGTTTTCTCGCTCCTTTTTACCTTCTGTGCCCCCGCTGCCCCCATTGTACTGTGCCCGTATTTCTTGTGTTTTCTCGGTCCTTTTTGCCTTCTGTGCCCCTCGCTGCCTCTCTCCATTCCCGCCGCTGCGTCCCCTGCGGCCCGCCCCCCTGACTGCCCATTTGCTGCCCCTGCCTCCCGCCTCCCAGCTGCTCCTCCCTCCCACCTCCCCATATATGGCGGCCGCTGCGCGGCCGCGCCTAAGGCAAGCCCGTCTGCGCCCGTCCGCGACTGGACCGCGCCCAGTGCCAGAACCCCTGGGCCGCGCGCCCCCCGCCCCAGCCTCGAGGACCGACGCCGATACGATGCCACCACACTCCACGCTCTCAACCCCGGACGGATGCACAACTGCTTCAAGGCCGCCCCGAAACGCACCCATGGTCCCTTCACCTGCCAGAACTGCAGCTACACCAGCCTCAGAGCCACCGAGGCGCCCGCCAAGAAGGACCTCAACCACCTCCGGTGCATCCTACTGAACACCCGCTCCGCACGCAAACACGCCGTCGAGCTCTGGGACCTGCTCGACACATCATCACCAGACGTTGCCTTCCTGACAGAGACCTGGATGAACGACTCCTCCGCCCCCGACATCGCAATAGCCATCCCAGACGGCTATAAGATCACCCGCAGAGACCGCATCAACGCAGTAGGAGGAGGAATCGCCATCGTCCACAAGAACACCATCAGGGTCTCGACCAGCACCGACGACACTCTCAGCACCGCCGAACACATGCACTTCCAGATACACACGGACCCCAACACCACCCTTAGAGGCACCCTTGTCTACAGACCCCCTGGGCCCCGACCCCAGTTCAGCGACTCCATTGCCGACTTCATCAGCACGCACGCCCTGACCTCTACCGACTACATCCTCCTCGGAGACCTGAACTTTCACCTGGAGAACAACAACGACAGCAACTCCACCACCCTGATCGACAGCCTCACCAACCTCGGCCTGAGCCAGCTCGTCACAACACCGACCCACTCCGCCGGCCACACGCTTGACCCCATCTTCTCCTCAAGCTCCCACGTCTCCTTCAGCCACACCACGGAACTCCTCTGGACCGTCCACCGCTGCATCCATTTCACCTTCCAGAAACCCACCACACACCACCGCACCCAACAGATCCCACGCCGCTGCTGGAGCAAAGTCACCGAAGACCAACTCCGGGCAACCTCGCTCTCAGCCCTCCCTCCGACCCATCCAACACCGACGACGCTGCCTGCAACCTCAGACAATGGATGGACGACTGTGCCAACACCCTCGCCCCGCTGAAAAAGCTCACCTACAGCGACACCACCAAAAGAGCCAGCTGGTTCACCTCGGAACTCCTAGCTTCCAAGCGCACCTGCCGGAAACTAGAGAAGAAATGGCACAGTGATAAGACACCGGACTGCCACGCAGCCCACAAAGACGCCATCCGTAACCACCACCACCTCATCAGGTCCGCCAAGAGAATCTCCTTCAAAGACCGCCTCGACAACAACGCACACAACAGCAAGGAGCTTTTCAACATCGTGAAGGAACTCTCCAATCCCAGCTCCAACACCAACGACATCCCGCCGTCGCAACCCCTGTGCGATTCCCTCGCCACCTTCTTTCACCGCAAGATCGCCGACATCCACGACAGCTTCAACACCCAGACAGCCCCAACTAAGATCGATGCACCAGACCCGCCACACACCATCGACCACAACCCCTGCCAGCCTGGACCAGCGTGAACATCGAGGACACCATCAAGACCATGAGCACAATACACTCCGGCTCCCCGTCAGACCCTTTCCCGCACCACATCTTCAACAAAGCCAGCAGCTCCATCGCACCCCACCTGTGCAACATCATCAATCTCTCCTTCGAGACCGCGACCTTCCCAGAGAGCTGGAAACACGCAGAGATCAACGCCCTACTCAAAAACCCAAGGCGGACCCGAGAGACCTCAAGAACTTCCGGCCCATCTCTCTGCTTCCGTTCCCAGCCAAGGTCATCGAGAAGATCGTCAACAAACAGCTAACCCGATACCTCGAAGAAAACAGCATCCTGGACCCATCCCAATCGGGGTTCCGCAGCAACCACAGCACTGAGACTGCCCTCATCGCCGCCACCGACGACATCAGGATCCTGCTGGACAATGGTGAGACCGCAGCCCTCATCCTGCTGGACCTCTCCGCCGCCTTCGACACTGTCTGCCACCGCACTCTACGCGCACGCCTCCACGACGCAGGGATCCGAGACAAGGCCCTGGAATGGACCACCTCCTTCCTCGACGGCAGAACCCAGAGAGTCCGCCTCCCACCTTTCCGATCCGAAGCCTCCGAGATCATCTGCGGCGTACCCCAGGGATCTTCCCTCAGCCCAACACTGTTCAACATCTACATGGCCCCGCTCGCACGCATCGCCAGACAACACGACCTCAACATTATCTCCTACGCCGACGACACTCAACTGATCCTCTCCCTCACCAAGGACCCCCTCGCCGCCAAAGCCAATCTCCATGAAGGAATGAAGGCCATCGCCGATTGGATGAAGATCAGCCGACTAAAGCTGAACACGGACAAAACGGAGGTCCTCATCCTCGGCTCCAACCCCTCAGCCTGGGACAACTCCTGGTGGCCAACGACGCTGGGAGCAGCCCCGGCACCCACCGACCACGCACACAACCTTGGAGTCATCCTCGACTCAACGCTCTCCATGGCCAAGCAAGTCTGCGCAGTCTCCTCCTCCTGCTTCAACACCCTCCGCATGCTTCGCAAGATCTACAGGTGGATCCCGACAGACACAAGAAGAACAGTCACCCAGGCCCTCGTCAGTAGCAGACTGGACTATGGGAACGCCCTCTACGCGGGAGCCCCGGTCAAGCTCATCAAGCGACTGCAACGCATACAAAACGCCTCCGCACGACTGATCCTCGACGTACCACGCCACAGCCACATCACCCCCCACTTGAGAAACCTGCACTGGCTCCCCGTCGACAGGAGGATCACCTTCAAACTCCTCATCCACGCACACAAGGCACTCCACAAAACTGGCCCAGCCTACCTCAACAGACGACTCTTCTTCTACGTCCCCAACCGCCAGCTCCGCTCCGCCGACCTCTCCCTCGCCACCGTCCCTCGCATTCGAAGAACAACCACCGGCGGCAGATCCTTCTCACACCTCGCCGCCAAGACCTGGAACACCCTTCCACTAAGCCTATGACAGACCCAAGACCTGCTGACCTTCAGGAGGCTACTCAAGACCTGGCTGTTCGACCAGTAGCAGCATCCCCCCCTTTCCCTCTCCCCAGCGCCTTGAGACCCTCGCGGGTAAGTAGTGCGCTCTACAAATTCTGTGATTGATTGATTGATTGATTGATTGAGTGTGACGGGCTTGAGTTAATTAAAATACTAATCTTACCTGCCAGAGGATTCCAGTACGTTGCAGGTGCAGACAAATAATCCCCAACAAGAGACTGAGTAGAAGGGGAAAGGGAAGTGATAAAAAAAATGAAATGACGAACGCTTCCCAGGGTAATAGGGATGTCAAACAGCTGATAATGAACCTAGTGGAGACGCCGAAGCTGTCACACTCAGCAGGCTTTTACATAACTTTTTCTGAGGGGCTCTCAGATATTAAACGCTCCTGACAAACACCATTGCACTTGAAAGTCTTTAATGTTCAAAAAGCCTGAGGCAAGCTAATTAATACACAGTCACACTGGAGAGTAAAAGCCCTTTGAACTCCTGAGCATTTACATAATACTGCACATTACCGTGGTAAACCTGTCTTATCCCTTTATAGAGGATTGCATTGACCACATGAAGCGCAACATCGAGACTCGCCTTTTGTCCCTAAAAACGCCCTCTTAACAGTAATTTTATAACAGCACTTAATATAGGGGGCACATGAAACCACATAGGAACAATTACACCTTCACACTTCCTAGAGAATTTTCAAGTCTGTCTTCATCTCGAAATTGGCATTAGAATTGTCTTTTTTCAGTTTCCATACCGCATCATCACTATAATAGTGCACTTCCTCCCGGACCGCAGGTGATAACATCCGGGTCATGGTAAGAAGCTACAACAAGGACATGCACGTAGCATTCTAGAGGTAACTGAGAAAGAAATGACACCAACAACCCAAGGTAATGTGAGCAAATAAATTATCACCCTCATGCCTGTTTCCATTTCTTATTGTAGGGCTCCTGCAGCACCCAATCAAGTTTAATTAAACTCCCATAAAAGTACCATTAATTTTATTAACGTTTGCATGATTCCCTTTTGAATTACAAAGCCCCAAATATAAGACGATACGAACGTTAAGGCAAAAGTAATACTTTTTGTACCGCATGATATTTTTTCTTCTCTCCCTGTAAAAATATTTAGGAGGGTGAGAATTTTTCAAAAACCATTTCAACACGGTGATAATATTTCTAGACACGTTTATTGGATATGTTCTAGAGCACACGTTTGATTACATCCTCAACACAGGCTCTTGTGGTGTAGAGTAAGAGTAAAATTATTGATATTCTTTACACTAACTTAATGATGACTTAACAGCCATAGACTTTATTTCTTACCAACCGAGCACAAATCACTGTAGTATTACGTCCTTTTGTAAGCCTTTGATGCCAACAAATATAACTGCATGCCTTCTTGATATCAATCCATGATTGATTATTAATGCTTCACTGTCATATGTAATGAGAAATTACATGAGTACAACACACAAATTGTGTCACATATGCAAGTAGCATTACACATCCAAGCACCTAATTGGGCAACACTATATGAAATCTATATAAAGCAACAATATGCATGTTTTTCCTTTTCCCCTTTTTCTTTTTCTTTCCCAAGTTATAGGTAGAACCGCAACCTATAAACCCGTCGATTACATGAAATAATGATGAAGATGGGTAAGTGACATTAACTTACCTAATGTGTCAAAGCGATCTATCACTTTATTGCTATGACTAAGGTCCTGATGAAAGCCCACCGATCTTTAGAGACACCCATGGACTGAAACATGTTGACCACTGAAATCATCATTATATAGGTGCGGTGGACCATTCACACATCCACCAGAGCACCACACTGTTTTTAATCTTACCCCATCCTGACAAATAAAACAAAAGTGCAGGATAGGAGGTATTTTTAATGTATCACTTTTTTCCGCTAACACTATCGAAATCACAACCGTCAAAGAGCCAGATGGTCTCCCTCCAGGTGGAGGAAGGTTGACTGCCTGGAGAACTGGAAACTCAGGCGGAAAGGGACCCAATGATAAAACCAATCACTAAACCTTCTCAAGCGGAGAACCAAGATATACCGCTGCCCACGGGTTAGAGTGCATGAGGGCCTTTGTACAACACTTATAGACCCTGGCTTTTTCAAGATACGTGGTTCATTCTCTTTTGATTATAAACTATTAAACATGGAAGCAGAATGAATCACTGCTTCTTCCTTCCTTCTCTTGATTTTTTGAACTCCTGTGACTCCACAAGGCTATAAAACGGTGAGGAGGAGTTGAATAACACTCCAATTAAATTGCCTTTAATTACAATCGCGAGTACTCACAGTACATTCTTCAAGGTGAAGAGAAAAGCTGACCAGTTCTTTTTACTTGCGTGTTGAGGCTGTTATCCTTTTCCTTTATGGGGCTGAAGCACTGCTGGATGACGTCCCGACCTCTGTCGCCAGTGTAGCAGAAGGAAGATCCGAAACAGGAACGTGAGTTGACCAAAATCCAAGTTTATTAGTACAAGGTGATAAGCAATGCCTTAGCCACAGCTTGTACTGGTCTCTCCTCACCAGAACCAGGCACTTCACATAGAATCTTCTCTCTTCAACATTCCAGGGGAATCACAGGCCCCCAGGTGATGAGCGGGAGGGAACCCATAAAGACGAAGAGAGGAGAGGGGGGAAACAAAGAAGAGATAAGCTCCCCCATGCAGGGATACCACAGTAGCCACGTACAGTGAAGTGTGGTTTAGTGGAGTGGTGAAGAATGTACTCTTGTAAAGTGAAATAGCATACAGTTGATTGTGGTAAAGTGCAATGGTGTATTGTGTATTTCAGTACAATGCAGTGGAGTAGAGTGTAGTAGCGGAGACTGCAATAGCGTGCACTCCAGTAGTGTATCATCAAGTGGGCCATACTAGAATAGCATGTAGTGCAATAGCGTATACAGTGGAATAGAGTTGAGTTGTGAGCATTGCAGTTTAGAGGCATAAAGTAAAGTGGCATACACGAAATTGTAATAGAATACAGTGGTGAACAGTATAATAGCCTATAGTGGTGTACATTGCAATGGTGTGCAGTCCAGTTGGGTTGAGTAGAGTGCAGTAATGTACAGTGGTTTAACATAGATTGTAGAGGAGTATACATTAGTGTGGCAAAGTAGAGTGGCCCACTGTAACTTCCGTACAGTGCAGTGACGAAAAGTAAACAGTTAGACAGTGCAGCAGCGTACAGTGGAGCGCCTAAATTACAAGAAATATAGTGTTAAAGTCCAAAATAGAAATTTGTTTTCTCCAAAATATATTCTATAATATGGAAATGTTGTGGGGGTCCCAAAAGGTGGTTAAATTAAATGCATGCTGACTAATTTATTTCAATATGTGTTTTGCGAAATCCATGATTTGGATTTGTTGAAAACTTGGCTGGATTAGTTAATGTAGTGCGCAGATGCTTATTTTGGATAGTGCAGGTAAGTATTGTAACTGTTTTATAACTTATAATGTATTTAAAGGTTGTGAGATAAGTTTGCTCAGGATGTTTGTGAAATAAGGGTGCATTTTACTGTACCACCATGGGAATTAGTGATGCCAAATCATTTGCTGATTGCAGTAATTTTAAGTAATCAGCTTGCTACTCTGTACCCTTTGTTCAGCATATTTAAATATGTTAAAATTGGAAAATACACTTTAGCACGCTATATTTACAAAATATAGTGCAGTACAGTGTTTTTCTAAATTTTACAATTTGTTTTGTAAATTGCTTTGGTAGCACTGCAGTAATCCATAATTTAAAAATATATATATAAACTTATAATATTTTTACCTACCTATTACCACTGTAATAAAGTGGTAATAGGTATTGGAAAAATATCAAACTTAATACTTGCCTACATTACAAGGCATAATGGAGAAAACAGGGAAACTCAAGGTGAAAATAACTTGGCTGCCTTTAACTTTTGTAAAGGCATTCATCAACCAATCAGCTAATGACTTGTCATCAATATGTATCGCAGGAGTAGTGTGGTACTACATCGGCCACAGACATAGCTAAAAAAAACACTTAAAACATGAAATACTTACCCTACTTACCTGCTGTACCCCAAAGAATCGAGTGCACACCATAATATATAATCCTTCCAAATTTAATTTCAAAATCACACTGATGGTTTTTGCGCTACGCAAAATACAAAAGTCTATGAAAAATGCATTGGATTTAAAGCCTGTTTTGGTACCCACCTTTTTCTTTGCACCCTCTTCATGAAACCCCACAAATCTTTCAGGACTCTGACAATCAAAGGAGTGCAACAGATCTGCAAAGTTTTACAAGCATTTGCTAAATGGGAGTAAAGTTATTAAGAGACAAAAATCACAAAATTCCCTCTCTCTGGTAACCCTAACTATAAGTACAGAGTGGCTGCAGCAGTCACTCTGTTTTATATATATATATATATTCACTGAAAAAACCATAGGTTTCAGGCATGTTATAGTTAGAAATTAGCATTTAAAAAACCTTAGAAATTCACTGAAAAAACCATAGGTTTCAGGGGCGTTATAGTTAGTTGGACATTTCACTCGTACAAAACCATAGAAATTCCCCCGTTATAGTTAGTTCAGCTAACTATAACTCGCGCGCCCGCAATGCACTGCTGATGACGTCACATATTACATCACTCATGACATGGTCAGTGACATCACTCATGACATCTCAAATGACATCACTGATGACATCATCCTTGTGATAGAGTGGCAGACCTCCTCTCACCCTAATATAACCTTTGATACAGACACACAAAAATACAAAATAACATTTTCAAAACAATGGACATACCAATACCAGTTACAACACACCTATTCAGTAATTCCAAGATCTACACACACATCCACTCATTCACCAACAGTCCCTATGCAGTCACTCATACATGTACTCACTCATCATATGTACTCATACACCTATACATCCTGTTACACACCGCCACTCATCCATAGAATTACTCACACACATAGTCACACATGCAAACAAAGTATCAAACATCCATTTACTTTCATATACAGTTATACACACACTACCACACTTACTTCTACAGAAACTTACACATACTTACTCTCTTAAACAATCACTTATAGAAACACCTACTTATTTGTACAGGAACTCTTCCAATCTCTCACTCTCACATATACTCACTTATATACACCAATACTCACATATACTAGTTTAAAACATATGTAGTTACTCATAAAGACACTATTGAGACAGTCATTCACTCACTAACACACTCATACACATACTCATCCACCTATACAGTCCTGCACACATGCTGTCTTCAACACATACAAACAGTGAGTCACTCATTCATGCATCTATGCACTAAGTAATACCCCCCACCGAACCATACAGACACCCAGACACTCATACTGATACTCAAAAAACCAACTAATAACCCATATAGACACTCATGTAGCTACTCACCAACCCATGCAGCCACTTATACACAAAGTGAGAGACTGATACAGATATTTTCATATTTAAACATTACTCACTAACCCATGTATTCACTAAGATACACTTAGTCAGTTATACAATCAATTTTACAAAAATAAATCAACAATTTAGACACTTATATACCCATTTATTCTTCCATCGACCTTGAGATATACATATATAAAACATATTTAATTTTCAGAAAAACATACATTCACTGGATGATGTCATCAGTGATGTCATCAGTGATGTCATTTGAGATGTCATCAGTGATGTCATGAGTGATGTCACTGACCATGTCATGAGTGATGTAATAAGTGACGTCATCAGCAGTGCATTGCGGGCGCGTGAGTTATAGTTAGCTGAACTAACTATAACAGGGGAATTTCTATGGTTTTGTACGAGTGAAATGTCCAACTAACTATAACGCCCCTGAAACCTATGGTTTTTTCAGTGAATTTCTAAGGTTTTTTAAATGCTAATTTCTAACTATAACGTGCCTGAAACCTATGTTTTTTCAGTTAATTTCTAAGGTTTTTAAATGATAATTTCTAACTATAACGTGCCTGAAACCTATGGTTTTTTCAGTGAATATATATATATTTATTATACTATGTATACATGTGAAAATGTCTCGGTCCCCTGTTTGCCTCGGTGGCACGGATAAAATGGGTGGAACTGACGTCAGCACGCCCGACGAGGTCCTCTTATGGCTCCGATGACGTCATATGGTGTCGCGAGCGGAGCCGTGCTCGTTGACGTGGGAGAGCTAGGAAAGAATTTCCGTGGAATGCTGGTGCAGGGGATATTCACCTAAGTGTTCAGGCTAGTCCTTTGGGAGCAACTGTTTATGTTGCCACTCCAGAAACCGAAACCAGTGATCCGAGGGCAGAGGCCCTGCAGATGGCACACGAGGTGGGGTGCCCAGTCGTGTGCACCGGCGGGGCAGCGTACTGACAAGCACCACAACCCACAAAAAAGGTAACGAGGGCACTGAATAACACAGGATCTTCTCTTTGTATCTGGCAGGAACAACGAAGTTAAAATGCCCTAGTACCAAAATGTAGAATTAGTGCCCCAACGGTCTTCAAGAGGACCTGCGATGCCGCTTCTGCCTCCCGTACCCTGGAGGCGGCACATGGGTCACACGGTACGGTCAAACTGCGGTGGGACGCACACTCGTTGACCTCTCATGGCACTGCTCCACACTTCAGGAGGAAGCTTTCCATTAGCTATGTTTTCTGATGACATGTCGCGCCAGCCCCGTCCAACAACAGAACTCCTTTAGATCCAAACAGACTCTTCCACTCTCTCACCGGAAGTGAAACCAGGCCACGCGGACACTTTCACAATACAACAGCCGGGAATGCACTTTTCGGTAAAAAAACATATTCCTTCCTCCTAATTAATCAAATAAACGTCTCACTGAAGAACAGGGGCCAGCTTCGATCGGTAAACAGCCGTTACAACGACTTTTTACTTTGCGATACCATTACAACGCATGCATTACCACGCATGCGTTGTACATCACGAAGTCATTACTATGCATTTTTTAGAACGCATGGTCATTTACCACGCATGCCTTTACAACAAATTTTGTTGTAAAGGTATGTATGGTAAATGACCATGCGTTCTAAAAACATGTAGACGATCCATGTCGTTGTAAGGAAACAGAGGCTGTTCCGTTTCCTCACAATGACGTGCACCGCCCCTCAGAGATGACGTGAAGCAGGAACCACGAGGAGAGAGGAACCATGAGGAGTGAGAGGTAAGGGGGATTGGGCATGGGGTGGGGTTTCTTTTCTAGGGTTTAGGGTAGTGCAGTGGTGTTTGGGTGGTATAGGGGGTCGTGCTGGGGGTAGTGTTTTAGGGTTTAGGGTAGTGCAGTGGTGTTTGGGTAGTGTAGGGGGTCGTGCTGGGGGTAGTGTTTTAGGGTTTAGGGTAGTGCAGTAGTGTAGGGGGTCGTGCTGGGGGTAGTGTTTTAGGGTTTAGGGTAGTACAGTGGTGTATGGGTACTGTAGGGGGTCGTGCTGGGGTAGTGTTTTAGGGTTTAGGGTAGTGCAGTGGTGTTTGAGTAGTGTAGGGGGTCATGCTGGTGGTAGTGTTTTAGGGTTTAGGGTAATGCAGTGATGTTTGTGTAGTGTAGGGGGTCATGCTGGGGGTAGTGTTTTAGGGTTTATGTTAGTGCAGTGGTGTTTGGGTAGTGTAGGGGGTAGTGCTGTGGTAGTGTTTTAGGGTTTAGGGCGGTGCAGTGGTGTTTGTGTAGTGAAGGGGGTCATGCTGTGGGTAGTGTTTTAGGGTTTAGGGTAGTGCAGTCGTGTTTGTGTAGTGTAGGGGGTCGTGTTTTAGGGTATAGGGTAGTGCAGTGGTGTTTGGGTAGTGTAGGGGGTCATGCTGGGTTTAGTGTTTCAGGGTTTAGGGTAGTGCAGTGGTGTTTGGGTAGTGTAGGGGGTCGTGCTGGGGGTAGTGTTTTAGGGTTTAGGGTAGTGCAGTGGTGTTTGTGTAGTGTGGGAGGTCACGCTGGGGGTATATTTAGGGTTTAGTGTAGTGCAGTGGTGTTTGGGTAGTGTAGGGAGTCGTGCTGGGGGTAGTGTTTTAGGGTTTAGGGTAGTGCAGTGGTGTTTGGGTAGTGTAGGGAGTCGTGCTGGTGGTAGTGTTTTAGGGTTTAGGGTAGTGCAGTTATGTTTGGGTAGTGTAGGGTGTGGTGCTGGGGGTAGTGTTTCAGGGTTTAGGGTAGTGCAGTGGTGTTTGGGTAGTGGAGGGGGTAGTGTTTTAGAGTTTAGGGTAGTGCACCCAACCAGCCACAATATCCGTGGACAAAGGGGATCCTGACTCTTTGGAACGCTCCGTCAATTGAATAATTTGGGTCAAGGGCCCTACCACGTCCAAGACCTATCAATTCCTTTCTTGGGATCCCTCATATACTTGGAGAAAAAGGTACATAGTTTCTCATCAATTTCAGGCGTGTGTGCCACCTTCCCCTTCAGTGAGGGCCTGGGGCATTCTCCCCTCATCCTATTCCTGACCTCCCTTTCAAGGGGTTGATGGATTTTCCCCACCACATACTCTGCCACTTTGGCATCAGGTGTCCACTCTGCCGACCTAGGATGGTAAATTTGGGTAGGCTCGAACATGTCCGAGTGGACCCGGTCCCCAACCGGGAACTGAGAGGAGGGGGACTCTGGACGCCAGGGATGCCCGAGTCCTTATCCTCATCGGAGGAGAAATCGTCCTCCGATACACCCTCTCCCTCTAAGGGAAACCCGCCGTCGGAGTCTACAATAGTGGTGACAGTGTCGCAATTTTCTACGGGACCCTCCTCCTCCCGGCAGGGTGCATGTTTTAGCGTTTGCGCACTCTTGAGGAAGGTCTCCGGAAGTTTATCAAATCCTTCCAAGTGCCCCGCGTTATGCTTAACGGCCCTTTTATTCCCCATCTGGGAGCTACTTGGACCCGCCACCACCAGATCTGGGTCACTGAACACCCCAGGGATGCTTTTCGCCAGCTTATCAACCTGATCCCTAAGAGGAGCCAGCGCCCTAGAAATAGCCAGAGAGAGGGCTTGGTCCACTGCTGGAAGGAGAAGTTGGGGGACCATTCCTCCTCCACTTCCTGGTAGGAGGAGTAAAAATGGTCTTCTGGAGAAGACATGATAGCAGAGGGTGTGAGCACAGAACAAATGCCCTTAAAATCCTTAAGACAGCCCCCTCGCCGGTGCTCCAACAGCTGGGCTTTCCCCGAAGCTGTTATAAGAATAGACTGAGGCGCAATACCAATTACAACCACCAGGTGGCGCTGGTCACTAACGTGGCCGTGTGGGGAAATCACTGCGTAGCGGTGTCAAAATTAGGCGAGGTCGGTCGGGAATCAAGCGGTCACTAAAGGAGTGACCGGATTCCCAAACGCGTGTAAAGACCAGCGGGAGCGCTCGACGGAGCTGCCTCGCTTGGACCAGACGCGCCTGACAGGATCTCACCGCGCGCAGAGCACACAGCGTGAGAAACTGCGAGGGGGAGAACGCGCTCGGGCAAGAGCCTGCTGCGCAGGGAATATGAAACAATACCAAGGCAATAATGCTAATAACGTGCACAAGAAACCGCTATACAAACAGCAACAACGTCAGATTAAGCCAATAATGTAAGGAATGCACTTAACTGACGAGCAGTGAAGAAAGAGGAAGCGGAAGGGACGTCACGATGTTATATACGATGGACTGTGATATGATTGGACTATAGTTGCCTTGGAGACTACCCCCCTAATGGTTCATGGGTTGTTTAGTCTTTTGTTTAATGATTGTTGTGTTACGTTTTCTTTGAACTGCTATGCAAATAAAGTGAGGAAAGATATGCATAATCCTCACCTCCGTCCTGCCATAGAATTCATTAAACTTTATTTGATCTGATTTAGAAACATAGATCATAAAAGTGTACATAAAAACAGTAAATCCTCTTTCCTAATACAATACAGTGAGAATTAATTAAAACTGGTAGGTAAAAACGGGTGTTACAAAGCCCGGTTCAGAGCAACTTCAGGTTAACAATTGTAAAGTTCAATGTTTCGCAAGATCAATCTGATGTACTTCGTGCAAAATACGCAATAAGGGGTCCAAGTAAGATGTAACGCTCCAATACCTGACCAGTTTGCACTATATAAAACTGCAGAAAAACTAAAAATAAAAAGTGTTTTGCACACTTCTGTCATTGGGCTATATGTGGGCTACATCTGGGTGATATTTGTGCTACATTTGGGCTCTTTTTTCTCTGGTGGCCATCTTGGGAGACTTATTTGTTATGAAGTTTCCTAATTTCGCGATTTACTGCAGTCTCCTCAGTAGGAAATGCTTTCAGTTTTTTTACTTTGATTCCATCAAGAAGGCATTCAGATGTGTCACACATTTGCCATAAATTCAGAATGTTAGCACTCTAGTTGTTCATTAGATCACTGTAGTAAAGCTACTGCTCACCAGGGAGTTAACTGGAAGTCTACTGCTGGTATTGAAAGTGATTGTTTCAGTCTGCATGTCAGAATTTTCTAATGAAATAGAAGAGGATTTGAGATGTCACTTAAAACATGCCCTAAATTTTCTTTCTGCAGCACTAACCATAATTTCTATGACAAAATGAACCCCATCATTTTGTTCCTTTTTAAATTAAATATTTTAAGTGTTACCAGTTTATTCCAATCAAGATGGCTTCAGGTGTGCCATACTTTTGTCATAAGTAAGGCTGTTAACACTCTAGTTGTTCTTTAGAACACTCTGGGAAGCTGCAGTAGAACACAAAGGCATCAACTGACTGTTGAAATATAACAGGAAGATATCTGAGATCTCACTTAAAACATGTCATATAGGCAAGATGGCGGCCGGTCGCACGGCTGTGTGAGCTGGTGCTGTATCCTCTCCTGGACAATTCCCCTGATTAAGGTTTTCTAAGCCGCTGGTGATGGAAGTCTAAAAAACGCATTGAGTGACATGCTGCGGGGAGTCCCGCAGCTGCAAAATAACCTTACCGGCAGGATATTCTGGCTGTGGTCATCCCCGCATTGCTTTGGGCTTGGTCATCTCCTTCGCCTGTCCGGCTGCTCGTCAGGGATTATGGCTCCGAAGGTGTCGGCGAGGAACCTTACTGCAAAAACTCGAGCCCCCATAGTGCGTGCAGGCAGCCCTGGGAAAGCCGCCGGCTCGGGGAAGGAGACGTACGCGGTCCATGGGGGGCTCGAGACGGCTGCTGGAGGTATGGGCAGCAATCAGGCGGCATCTGTTTCTGCTGGAAAGGGAAAGCAAACTCTTCCTGCTTTGTTCAAACTGCAAGCTAGGAAGGTGAAGACCCCCGTGAATGCAGGAAGCAATAAGCTGGGGCAGTTGGCGGCCTCTGAAATGACTAATGCTACGGTCTTGGAGGTGACAGGTGCTGCCTCTACCCCTACCGACCTTGTGTCGATGGCCTCACTCACTGTTGCAACGGAGGACGGCAATCTGATTCAGACTGAGCTGAGGTCTCGGGGTTGTACCGGGGCCGATATCACAAATGCCAGGTTGTTGCTTGATGGTAGTGGGGAGCTCCCTGTAGATCGAGGCGGAGTGAATGAGGAACTCCAGTCAACGCCGTCGCTTCCGGGGAATGGAATTATGGGAGTTGTATTCCCACATGTTGAAAGCACTGCTATTTCTGCTATTTCTGCTCAATATACTCCCGGAGTCTCTCCCCAAAGTGGTGTGGCGGCAAGCCCAGTGTTGCAAGAGGTGGGCTCTAATGACGTAACTGCGGTAAAAAATAAAAATGTAAAGGAACCTGAAGGGGGAGATAAATTCTATTCATTATCTGATCACACTGGTTCGTCAGAGGGCGATGACCTAGACAGAGAGTGGTCAGTTGATGATAGTGATTCTGGCGATTGGCGATCTAATGAAGTACTAAGGGGCGAAGCCTCGCGAGGTCCTCATACAGTCTGAAAAGCAATAAAATTGAAAGATCAAGGGGCTTCTCTGTTAAGCAAAGACCCAGGGTCGTCAGCCTCAATGGTTTGGGATTACTCTTTTTCTACACAATCTGGCTCTGTGGGGAGTGCTATAGTTTTGGCTGGAGGCAGCGTGACTGACCCCCCCAGGCTCCTCCTGGAGAGATGACACTCTCAATCATCTATCAGACTATTATGGCGCATCGTGAGGAAACGCGTCAGGAGAGTGTTCGTACGCAGGGTGCATGCCGTAGGATGCAAAAGTCTATCCGAAGAGTCGCTAAGACTTGTTCTGACATTGCTGCTAGAATTGTCGAAGCTGAGGAAAGGATTTCTACGTTGGAGGATGATTTGGCTACTCAGAAGGGTCTTACGGATTTGATTAAAACACAAAGGGATGACATGCTCTGGAAACTGACTGATCTTGAAAATAGGGCTAGGAGGAACAATCTGAGGATTCTGGGGGTTCCAGAAGGCAGAGAAGGGTCGGACATCAGACAGTTCGTAGTGGAACTCTTTTCTGAAGCTTTTCCAGATGTTAAGCAGTGGGACTGGCAATTGGAAGTGCAACGTGCGCATCGTTTCCCTTTTAAGCAGAGACAGAGGTCTGGGCAGGCTGGTGATAAGCCTCGGGCAGTTTTAATTTGTTTGAACAACTTTCTGGCTAGGGAGAAGATCTATGACCTAGCTAGGCCAGACAGGAAGAGGGTGGGGAAGGATTGTGAGTTCTTCGTTAGGCCAGATTTTTGTCCAGCAACAGTTGAGCGGAGGTGACAGCTCCGCCAGCTAATAGCCCCGTTTCAAGCGAAGGGATCTCAAGCCTTTCTACTTTATCCCTCAAAATTGAAAATAATTCACCAGGGCCAGACTAGATTTTTTTTTTCGGAAGTTCAGGCAAAGGAGTTTTTGGATGGTATCTAGTTAAACTCTGCTGGTCTTCGTTTTCTTTTCTGCCATGTCAGGGGCTTGGAGGCGGAAAAAGCGGGGGTTGAACCGATTGGTATTTTGTTCTATTAGTAAAAAAAAAAAAGGGATTTTTTTTGGGTAGGATCCCAATCGGTTTAATTCTCGGGTGTTGGTAACAATGGGGGAAGGGTCTAGGGGAGAGTGGGGAAGCCAGCTCCTTTCATCACAAGGACCTCGGTCCTGTTGCCTTACAAGAGGAGTGTAGGGGGTGGGAGGGTTGGGGTAGGGGGTTTTAGGGGTTAAGGGTGGAGGTGGGGTGAAGGGGGGTCACTAAGGTGCTGGACTTATGCTATAGTCATGGTAATGTTATTTGTAGTGGTTATGGTATCTCAGTATTTATGATTAAAAAGGGTAATGGTTTGCAGTGGAGAATAAGGTTTTTTTTTCATGTATAAATGGGCCAGGGTAAATTGCGGATAAGTTCCTGGAATATTTGTGGCCTAAATGATCCCAAAAAACGGGCTTTGTTTTTCAAAATTGTCCAAACTATGCAACTGGATGTTTTGTGTCTGCAAGAGACGCACATACCTTGGGGTAAGAGGGAGTGTCTGAAAGTCCCTGGATATGACTTAATTGTCTACTCTCGACAGTCATCTATGATTAGAGGTGTCGCTATCTTGCTGAGGCGAGGCATTGGGTTTTGTAGAAAGGCCCGAGAGGATAGCTTAGGCAGATGGGCTATAGCTGAAATACTGGTTGAAGGCAGGTTATTATCTATATGTACTATATATGCCTCAAATGCAGATGATCCAGAAGTGATAAAATGCTTAAATGTAGAATTAGCAGCTTGGACACATCCAATGCTGGTCTGTGGGGACTTAAATATTAATTTGGCTGGCAATTTTAATCTGGCAAGTGCTCAAAAATATTTTGGTAGGAAACCCAGGGTCTTTAAAGCTCTTCAGACTTTAGTTCAAGAACATGCATTAATGGATGTCTGGTATAGGCATAACAAAGATAAAGATGGGTATACATATTATTCTGCCCCCCATAATAAAATGGTTCGGCTGGATTATTTTCTTATGTCAGATCTGGTGGCAGAGCTGGTTTCTATCACAGTGTCCCCAAGGATTTTATCTGATCATAATCCATTGGTAGTGGAGTGTCCCTGGGTCTGCCAGGTTAGAACTCCCAGGACATGGACATTTGAAAGAAAACTATTGTTTGATCAGGCCTATCGGGATCATATGAGGAAGTGGGCAATCGAATTTTTAAATATCAATAGGAATACTGCCTCTGACTGCATAGTTTGGGATACATTTAAGGCTGCAGTACGTGGGGAGACCAAGAGTTATGCAGCCTTTCGATGGAAGACTGTTCAGGAGCAGTTAAAGTCCCATGTCGAGAAGCTTAGGGAGGCAGAACTGGAATTAACGCGGAATATTAAGGAGGGTCTCAATACGGATCAGAATCAGCAAAATGTAGCTGTAATCAAGTCTAAATTGTTGGAATTTTTTGGGCAGGATCTGGCTGTTAAGTATTTGCAATATCGTACAACAATGTACGAATATGGGGAAAATTCAGGTAGAATTCTTGCTAAAAGGCTCCAACAGAAAAGCTTGCTAAATCGAATCACTAGAATTCAGGATCAGCAGGGTGTTATACAGGATACGCAGGAGGGGTTATGGATGTGTTTCAGAAGTTTTACATCTCGTTATATATGGAAGAAAATGTTAGATCTCAGTCCGAGCCCCAGGTTGAGGGCTTTTTCTGGATATTGGTACCCTCAAAGTTACAGTCGAACAGAATGAGGTTCTTTCTGCTCCAATTATGTGGGAGGAGGTTGAGTCAGCAATAAAATCGTTGGCTAATGGAAAGGCTGCTGGTCCTGATGCCATTCCGTTGGAATTCTATGGGGCATTTTGCTCAGAGATCCGTCAGGATATTTTATCAGTCTTTAGGGCAGCACAGGGGGGGGCTATACCGGAATCGTGGCGGCAAACCACGATTGTTCTTTTTAAAAAGAAAGATAAACCTGAGCTAGACCCTTCATCTTTTCGTCCTATCTCTTTGATAAATACCGACAATAAGATATATTCTAAAATTTTATCTTCTAGACTGGCAGAGGTAATTACGCCGCTAGTCTCTGTACGCCAGCACGGATTTATCCTGGGTAGGGATACGGCCGACCATGTTCGGCGGGTTATTGCCTTATTGGATTGGGCTCAGGTAACTTCTTCTCCCCTCGGAGTGATCCTGTTGGACGCCGAGAAGGCGTTCGACAGGGTCTCTTGGGGGTTCTTATGGGCGGTGCTCCATTGGAAGGGTTTTAGTACTGAATTTATACAGGCTGTTCAGGCATTGTATACTTTCCCAGCTGCAACACTGCGTATTTCTGGTCAGGAGTCAAGGCCATTTAACATCAGCAGGGGCACCATTCAGGGGTGTCCCTGCTCGCCTCTCCTTTTTGCTCTGTACATTGATCCTTTTCTTAGTAAGGTCGAACGTAAATCGGATATTTTGCCGATTAGGGTCAATGGTACAGAGTATAAGACGTTGGCCTATGCGGACGATATTGTTGTGTTAACTAGTGATGTTCGTTCTGCCTGTGCTGCCCTGGAGACTCTTGCTGAGCAATATGGTCTGTTATCAGGGTATAAGCTTAATGTCTCAAAGACTCAGGTTGTTCAATCAGCTGCTATGTGTCCTTCTGCTGCTCCGGTGGTTACGGAAGCAATTTATTTAGGGGTCAAAATTACTAATATTGTGGATAATATCCCTGATCTTAATATCCGTCCGGTGATTCAATCTGTTCATACTAAGCTGGAAAGATTGGATCATCTGCATCTTTCTTTACATGGTCGTTGCAACGTACTTAAAATGCTGGTTCTCCCAAAGTTCTTGTATTTATTCAGAACTATCCCACTAGAGTTTTCGCAAGTCAGTTTGGCCAGGGTTGATAGGATCTGTTATAGGTTTCTTTGGGGATATCGCCGCTCTCGCAGGGCAGCTAAGTGGATGTGTCTCCCTAGGATTCGTGTGGGGTGGGCGGTCCCGAATTTTTTACTATATTACTGGTCGGCCATGCTGCAACATTTTGGGCTACCGTTGTTGGGAGATAGGGCAGAGGTTCCGCTCTCTAACAGACCTTCTATTTTTGAGATAGGTCTGGGTGAGGCTGCCAAGGGTATTCTAATGCGAATTCTTGAGCCGAGCTATTTTAAGAAAACAAGGTTTAAAGTTATTGGGGCTATGTTTTCAGTCTGGCGGAAAATTCAGCGCAAATGGTCAATTCCGAATATTAATTTTTATACGCCTTTTAATGTTGTCCGAGTTTTGCCCCCTATTTTTCAGGATCAGTGTATTTTCAGATGACAGTCATTGGGTCTGCGGGATATAGGCGACTTAGGTTCTGGTGGGCAGCTGGCCTCTTTTTCTTTTTTAAGAGATAAGTTTCATTTGAATATTCATGTCTTTTTCAAATACCTTCAGATTAGAAGTTTTATTGATAAATATCAACATGATACTCCTACAATGTTTGATAAGCTCACCATAATTGAATTAATTCAAAGGAGGGCTAGAATAGGTATAATTTATCAATGTCTGCTATCTGATTTTTCGGATGACCTTGATTTACAGAATTCTAAGTGGGTGGGTAAATTGGGTAAGACTGGGGTGGATATAAGGCCCGCATTGGAATTAGCAAGCTATGTTTTAGTTTCTGGCAGTTTACGGACTCAAAGCTATATGGCAATGTTTGACTTATACTATACACCGCGAAAATTGCAAAGTGGGGGGCCGGAGGGGTGATTGTTGTGCTAGATGTGGGCTCCAAGCAGCTGACGCTGTACATATGTTTTACTCCTGTCCAAGACTAGGGCAATTTTTGTATGAAGTGGAGTGTTTTTTAAATTTGAGGCTTAATATCCCGGTTACCATCTCTTCGGAGATGGTAATAATGGGGTGTGAAGGCACTGGGATGGTTGAAAGGACGAGATATACCTCTGCTTTTTTGTTTGTAGTCATGGCTATGATTCGTTTATGTATTACTTCACAATGGCTAAGCCCTGAAGCCCCTACGTTCTTTAATTGGAGAGCTAGGATGTTAGCTTTATATAATTTGGAGTCTTCAGTTTTTTTATTAAGGGGGAGAAGGTGGCGGGAGTTAGCCTCTAAGGTCTGGGCCCCGTTAGAGGAATGGTTAAAGCAATGATCCTCAGTTCTGTCTGTTGTATCTCATTCCTTTTTCTCTTTATGGTCTTTTTTCTTTTTTTTTTCTTTATTAGCCTTTTTTCTTTTTTTCTTTCTTTTTCTCTACACTGCGTGTATCATGTGTCTGGTTTTTGTATATTAGTATCCGTATCGGCTTTGTATGTTTTTGTAAATATGGCTTATCATGACTTGTTTTGTTTTCTAAAATAAAAAATTATTAAACAAAAAAATAAAACATGTCATAATTTTTCTTTCTACAGCACTAACCATAATTTCTATGGCAAAATGAACCCCCTCATTTTGTTCCTTTTTAAATTAAATGTTTTAAGTGTTACCAGTTTATTCCAATCAAGATGGCTTCAGGTGTGCCATACTTTTGTCATAAGTAAGACTGTTAGCTCTCTAGTTGTTCTTTAGAACACTCTGGGAAGCTGTAGTAGAACACAAAGGCATCAACTGACAGGCTGCTCCTGTTGAAATATAAGAGGAAGATATTTGAGATCTCACTTAAAACATGTCCTAATTTTTCTTTCTACAGCACTAACCATAATTTCTATGACAAAATGAACCCCCTCATTTTGTTCCTTTTTAAATTAAATGTTTTAAGAGTTACCAGTCTATTCCAATCAAGATGGCTTCAGGTGTGCCATACTTTTGTCATAAGTAAGGCTGTTAGCACTCTAGTTGTTCTTTAGAACACTCTGGGAAGCTGCAGTAGAACAAAAAGGAATCAACTGACAGTCTCTGCCCTTGTTGTTTGATGTACATGTTTTACTGAGAATGTCAGACTTCATTCTCACATGACTGAGAAAGATAATGTGAATTTACAGAAAATATGCTCTCATTTTAGCTTCTGTAGCACCTTCCAAAACTGTATTGGACAAGCATGTGAAAATAGTTTTCTCTCAAACATGATTCATGATATCCCAGCAGAAGGTTTTTCACAGGGTAAAATCACCTTAGAACACACCACAATTCCTGAAATTAGTATGGTACCATCAACAAATGAATTCTAATGTAACTAAAGTCTGTTATCACCCTTTATAGTTCTCCTTTTGGTAACCCTCAAAATCTTCGATTCACTACAATGCATTTCAATGGGGTACTATCATTTATATTGGTCCCAAGATGGCTGCCAGCAATTCCAGGATGAAGTGCTGACAGCCAATCAGATCTCACGATGACATGTGTGGTTAGGCTCCGCCCAGATATATATGTGTTTTCTTTTTCAAATTTCTCAGGAACTACTGAACGGATTTACACCATTTAACCAAAAGGCACGACTCTGAACCAAGGGCTACCTTTTTGCCAAATTTGGTGTAATTCCGTTCAGCAGTTCGGGCTGTTGTTGCGACTAAAGGGTCCTATGGAAAATTGCATGGGGAAAACACGTTTTGGGACACCCCTTTTTTCTCGGCCCCCACTTGACGAATCACCCTGAGACTTTCAGGATAGGAGCGGACCGGAGTGCCCCACGAGTTTTGAAAATTTCGCGAAGATTCATCAACCGGCACCAAAGTTATTGGAAATAGAATGTTGTGAATTTCATATGGAAAATAGGTCCTAACTATAACTACCTACTGGCGACCACCAGCAGGTAATATATATAATGCAAAAAGAGATGCCTCTAGGTGGGATGCACTCCCAGGTGGAGATTACGCCAAAGCAAGGGCACACGCCATGAACGAAGTCCTTTTCTGGTTTCCTGCCAGATGGGTTTCGGGGCCAACGCCCTCTTCAGTGGCAGACCATGTGACGTGGCGACGTGCGGCAACCACCAGTAAATCCCCGTAATAATTATGCTCAGGTGAACCACCTGAAGCAATGCTTCCTGGGACTGGTGGTTCAGTAAAACCCAAGTGGGTCGCCGCCGACACTTACATTAAAAAATTTCTTTAAAAGGATTGCCGATGTTCGCGCCGGCACCCCTGCATTTAAAATGCTCCTCCTGTTCCACAGTTAGCTGCCCCAATAAAGAAGCCGCAAAACGCGTCTGGAAGGAAACCAGAAAAGGACTTTGTTCATGGCGTGTGCCCTTGCCTTGGCGTAATTTCCACCTGGGAGTGCATCAAACCTAGAGGCAACTCTTTTTGTATTTTATATATATATATATATATATATATATATACCAATCGAAAGCTGCTCGCTATTGAAGACACCATCCACAACGTTATATTTCACCCCTTAAACACCTGCCGCTGCTCCTTTCCCCTTAACGCCAAGCCAATGATGAAGGGAAGTTTTCCGAAACGCGTATGGTGTGATTTGGCGCAAGACTTTGCTTGAAGTGCTCTGCTTTGTGTGCTGCTGCCTACCGAATAAAGGGGTGAAATATAACGTTGTGGATGGTGTCTTCAATAGCGAGCAGCTTTCGATTGGTATATGTTGTGGTCCGCTCAGGCCACGAAGACAACCCCACTGCCAAAGAAGCAGGTCCATGTGCCTTGATCGTGAGGCGCACAGTGGAACAACGTACCCGTTTGGTGAGGCGCGAGTGAAGCAGCAGACTGGCCGTGCCCCTCATAGCAACCCGATGGATATTAATCATGGAGGAGAAGGTAAAGCGGCTTCTACTGAAGAATTCAATACTTACCGGGACTACGATGTCCAGCATGCATAGCAAGTACACGCCCACTGAGGCAGGACTTAAAACCTTAAACACCTGCCGCTGCTCCTTTCCCTTAACGCCAAGCCAATGATGAAGGGAAGTTTTCCCGAAACGCGTATGGTGTGATTTGGCGCAAGACTTTGCTTGAAGTGCTCTGCTTTGTGTGCTGCTGCCTACCGAATAAAGGGGTGAAATATAACGTTGTGGATGGTGTCTTCAATAGCGAGCAGCTTTCGATTGGTATATGTTGTGGTCCGCTCAGGCCACGAAGACAACCCCACTGCCAAAGAAGCAGGTCCATGTGCCTTGATCGTGAGGCGCACAGTGGAACAACGTACCCGTTTGGTGAGGCGCGAGTGAAGCAGCAGACTGGCCGTGCCCCTCATAGCAACCCGATGGATATTAATCATGGAGGAGAAGGTAAAGCGGCTTCTACTGAAGAATTCAATACTTACCGGGACTACGATGTCCAGCATGCATAGCAAGTACACGCCCACTGAGGCAGGACTTAAAACCTTAAACACCTGCCGCTGCTCCTTTCCCCTTAACGCCAAGCCAATGATGAAGGGAAGTTTTCCCGAAACGCGTATGGTGTGATTTGGCGCAAGACTTTGCTTGAAGTGCTCTGCTTTGTGTGCTGCTGCCTACCGAATAAAGGGGTGAAATATAACGTTGTGGATGGTGTCTTCAATAGCGAGCAGCTTTCGATTGGTATATGTTGTGGTCCGCTCAGGCCACGAAGACAACCCCACTGCCAAAGAAGCAGGTCCATGTGCCTTGATCGTGAGGCGCACAGTGGAACAACGTACCCGTTTGGTGAGGCGCGAGTGAAGCAGCAGACTGGCCGTGCCCCTCATAGCAACCCGATGGATATTAATCATGGAGGAGAAGGTAAAGCGGCTTCTACTGAAGAATTCAATACTTACCGGGACTACGATGTCCAGCATGCATAGCAAGTACACGCCCACTGAGGCAGGACTTAAAACCTTAAACACCTGCCGCTGCTCCTTTCCCCTTAACGCCAAGCCAATGATGAAGGGAAGTTTTCCCGAAACGCGTATGGTGTGATTTGGCGCAAGACTTTGCTTGAAGTGCTCTGCTTTGTGTGCTGCTGCCTACCGAATAAAGGGGTGAAATATAACGTTGTGGATGGTGTCTTCAATAGCGAGCAGCTTTCGATTGGTATATGTTGTGGTCCGCTCAGGCCACGAAGACAACCCCACTGCCAAAGAAGCAGGTCCATGTGCCTTGATCGTGAGGCGCACAGTGGAACAACGTACCCGTTTGGTGAGGCGCGAGTGAAGCAGCAGACTGGCCGTGCCCCTCATAGCAACCCGATGGATATTAATCATGGAGGAGAAGGTAAAGCGGCTTCTACTGAAGAATTCAATACTTACCGGGACTACGATGTCCAGCATGCATAGCAAGTACACGCCCACTGAGGCAGGACTTAAAACCTTAAACACCTGCCGCTGCTCCTTTCCCCTTAACGCCAAGCCAATGATGAAGGGAAGTTTTCCCGAAACGCGTATGGTGTGATTTGGCGCAAGACTTTGCTTGAAGTGCTCTGCTTTGTGTGCTGCTGCCTACCGAATAAAGGGGTGAAATATAACGTTGTGGATGGTGTCTTCAATAGCGAGCAGCTTTCGATTGGTATATATATATATATATACATATATATTCACTGAAAAACCATAGGTTTTAGGGACAGTTATAGTTACTTGGACATTGCACTCGTACAAAACCCGTGAAATTCCCCCGTTATAGTTAGTTCAGCTAACTATAACTCGCGCCCCGCAATGCACTGCTGATGACGTCACATATTACATCACTCATGACATGGTCAGTGACATCACTGATGACATCACTGATGACATCTCAAATGACATCACTGATGACATCATCCAGTGACTGTGTGTTTCTGTAAAGTTTAAATATTTTTAAAATATATAGGAAAAGACGTATTGAAGAATGATTTAGTAGGTGCGTGACTGACTCTATAAGTGAGTGATTTAACGTATCTTACTGAATGCATGGGTTAGTGACTAAACTGGGTGTATGTCTGTATCCGTCTGTCTGTTGCTGTGTAAGTGGCTGCATGTGTTTGTGAATAGCTAAATGATTTTCTATATGAGTTATTGAATGCTTGTCTGAGTATCTGTATGGGTGCCTGAGTGTTTGTGTGGGAGGGGTGTGTGCAACTCTGTGCAAAGATGTGTGAGTGGGTGATTCACTGGGTGGATGGTTTCAAGAGTGCATCTGTGATAGACTGTATGGGTGGGTAAGTGTGTGTAAGAGTGTGTTAGTGAGTGAATGTATGTCCCAGTGGTACATGTGTGAGTAACTACATATGTGAAAGGCAGTATATATGTGTGTTGGAGTATATAAATAGCTATAAGCAAGAGTGAGTGATTGTGATAGTGGCTGTATGGATGATTGTGTGCTTGTATCAGTGATTGTATAAGAGCGTAACAATGTGCTACTATTTGTATGAGTAAGTGAGCTGGTGTGTGTATAACTGTATAGGTGAGTAAATGGCAGTGTGTTTAATTATTTGCATGACTGACTAGGTGTGTGAGTATCTCTATGGATGAGTGGCGTTGTTTGAGTGTCTATATAGGAGTAAGAGTGCATATGATAGTCCTGTACTGAGTGACCGTAAGTATGAGTGACTGTACGGGTGAGTGAGTGGATGTGTGTGTGTAGACCTAAGAATCAGTGAGTGGGTATGTAGTTATTGGTGTTGGAGTGTCTATGGTTTTGCGAATGGCAGTCTGTAATTTAGAGTGGGTGTATCAAAGGTTATATTAGGGTGTGAGGAGGTGCATCAGATTATCACGTGGATGATGTCATCAGTGATGTCATTTGAGATGTCATCAGTGATGTCATCAGTGATGTCACTGACCATGTCATGAGTGATGTAATATGTGACGTCATCAGCAGTGCATTGCGGGCGCGAGTTATAGTTAGCTGAACTAACTATAACGGGGAATTTCACGGGTTTTGTACTGAGTGCAATGTCCAAGTAACTATAACTGTCCCTAAAACCTATGGTTTTTTCAGTGAATTTCAAAGGTTTTTTAAATGCTAATTTGTAACTATAACGTGTCTGAAACCTATGGTTTTTTCAGTGAATTTCAAAGGTTTTTTAAATGCTAATTTGTAACTATAACGTGTCTGAAACCTATGGTTTTTTCAGTGAATTTCAAAGGTTTTTTAAATGTTAATTTCTAACTATAACGTGCCTGAAACCTACGGTTTTTTCAGTGAATTTCAAAGGTTTTGTAAATGACAATTTTTAAATGTATTAATTGTTATATTAATTTTTTTCATACTGATTTACTACATTTTTAGAAACAATTTTTTTTTACATATTTTATTTGTCAAATTACATTGTAATTACATTATACATTACATTACAAAAAATACTTTCTCAGAATGAATTACTTTAGTTTAAATACTTTGCAGATAGGCAATAGACTTTTAAGTACAGTAGTTACAGTTGTTGCAATGGGCAACACATTTTCAAACACAATGCAACATTCAGCTCAATGTGAATTTCTAGTTAAATGCAATTAGTTACTTTATGGATTACTTTTGTAACCACAGGACTGGATCCTAGATTCAGTCCTGGTACATCTCCTGTAAACAGTTGAGTAAAAGCGTTTTGGTTACAGTCGTGATTTTTAAGGAATATTATTGTATTTTAAAAGTTGACACTTTGAAACTTTTTCTCATAGAATCACCAATGTTATCCTATGGAAGGAAATTCACTTAGCAGGTAAAAACTGTTATCGTTACTTTTTCTTACTCAGTGTTGGATCCTGGATCCAGCACTGGTGCATCTCCTGTAAACAGTTGAAAGAATGCGTTTAAGTCATACAGGCGATTTTTAAGGAATATTTGTAGTTTGTGAAAATCAACACTTTGAAACTTTTTTGCTGAAAACCAGTCAATGTTAGCCTATGAAGGAAATTCAAGTTACCGGTAAGTACGGTTAAAATTACTTTTGAGGATCAGTACTGGGCTGAAACATGCAGCACTGAGGTCTCTCCTGATAACAGGTGAGTAAATCGGAATTCGTATTTCGGCTGATTTTAGAGGAATATTTTAAAGTTCCAAAACTCCACACTTAGAAGAATTTCCAAGTGAAACCAGTCAATGTTAGCCTATGGAAGGAAATTCAAGTTACTGGTAAGTACGGTTAAAATTACTTTTCAGGACCAGTACTGGGCTGAAAGATGCAGCACTGAGGTCTCTCCTGATAACAGGTGAGTAAATCAGAATTCGGATTTCGGCTGATTTTAGAGGAATATTTGTATGTTTCAAAAATCAACACTTAGAAGAATTTCCAAGTGAAACCAGTCAATGTTAGCCTATGAAGGAAATTCAAGTTACCGGTAAGTACGGTTAAAATTACTTTTCAGGATCAGTACTGGGCTGAAAGATGCAGCACTGAGGTCTCTCCTGATAACAGGTGAGTAAATCGGAATTCGTATTTCGGCTGATTTTAGAGGAATATTTTAAAGTTCCAAAACTCCACACTTAGAAGAATTTCCAAGTGAAACCAGTCAATGTTAGCCTATGAAGGAAATTCAAGTTACCGGTAAGTACGGTTAAAATTACTTTTCAGGATCAGTACTGGGCTGAAAGATGCAGCACTGAGGTCTCTCCTGATAACAGGTGAGTAAATCGGAATTCGTATTTCGGCTGATTTTAGAGGAATATTTTAAAGTTCCAAAACTCCACACTTAGAAGAATTTCCAAGTGAAACCAGTCAATGTTAGCCTATGAAGGAAATTCAAGTTACCAGTAAGTACGGTTAAAATTACTTTTCAGGATCAGTACTGGGCTGAAAGATGCAGCACTGAGGTCTCTCCTGATAACAGGTGAGTAAATCGGAATTCGTATTTCGGCTGATTTTATAGGAATATTTTAAAGTTCCAAAACTCCACACTTAGAAGAATTTCCAAGTGAAACCAGTCAATGTTAGCCTATGAAGGAAATTCAAATTACCGGTAAGTACGGTTAAAATTACTTTTGAGGATCAGTACTGGGCTGAAAGATGCAGCACTGAGGTCTCTCCTGATAACAGGTGAGTAAATCGGAATTCGTATTTCGGCTGATTTTAGAGGAATATTTTAAAGTTCCAAAACTCCACACTTAGAAGAATTTCCAAGTGAAACCAGTCAATGTTAGCCTATGAAGGAAATTCAAGTTACCGGTAAGTACGGTTAAAATTACTTTTCAGGACCAGTACTGGGCTGAAAGATACAGCACTGAGGTCTCTCCTTATAACAGGTGAGTAAATCGGAATTCCTATTTCGGCTGATTTTAGAGGAATATTTGCACAATGGTGAAGGGAGGGGGCGGGGCCTGAGGTGACATCTTTGCAAACGCGCCCCGTGGCGCGTTTTAAGTTGGGGGATTAAGTTCCCTTGAATCCTGAGGGTCCCTAGGGGCCAACTAGACCACCAGGAACCTCCAATATGTGCCAGGGGCTGCGTTGCAGAGACGTGTAGAGAGGCCACACCCTTTTACACCTCTCTGCAACGCAGCTCTGTGGCGCTTTCTGGATGTACCTGTTGGGCTAGTTGGCCCCCAGGGACCCTCAGGATTGAAGGGATTTAATTCCCATCTTAAAACGCGCCACGGGGCCTGTTTGCACACATGTCACCTGAAGCCCCGCCCCCTCCCTTCACCACTGTGCAAACGCGCCCGTGGCGCGTTTTAAGTTGGGGGATTAAGTCCCTTGAATCCTGAGGGTCCCCGGAGTCCAACTAGCCCACCATATACCTCCAAAAGCGCCACAGAGCTGCGTTGCAGAGAGGTGTAAAAGGGGTGTGGCCTCTCTACACCTCTCTGCAACGCAGCCCCTGGCGCATACTGGAGGTTCCTGGTGGGCTAGTTGGCCCCCAGGGACCCCAGTATTCAAGGGGAATTGTTCCCCTCTGCAAACGCGCCAGGGGGCGCGTTTGCAGAGTGGTGAAGGAAGGGGCGGGGC